>JABASH010000216.1:0-50031 GCA_019776445.1 Tomocerus maximus | reverse complement strand
GGTTTTCTAACAGGGAGGTGGTCTAACCGGGTGGTGGTCTAACAGGGTGGTAGTCTGCCGGGTGGTTGTCTAGCGGGGTGGTTTTCGAATAGGGGGGGTTTTCTAACTCGGGTGGTGGTGAGTTGATACCAATGCATGTTGGGCTTCGGGTCCTTTAGAAATAGGCTTAGTTATCAAAAGAGATTGCTAAATATTTCTCTATTGTATCTATGGTCTGAGTTACCATCTACTGTTCTACGTATAAAGTCTTCAATTATCATACTCAACTTAAGTACATACTACAACTAATACTAATATGATAATAAAACGGAATTATCACTGTAATCTATTCTTTTGCTACACATAAGGCTACCCAAAACAAAATTTTACTCTGTCGAGAGCCGACTCTACTTATTTAGGGTCCTAACCTAACGTCTATAAAGATAAGATTTATTTCCAATAAGCTGTAATCTTCCACTATAAATACATAATTATATCTACTTAATTACAGCTACTGGTGTATCAACGAAAAGCTCTTATAAATAGATGAATTAAGGAACGTAGGCCCTGGATGCGTTTACATGTGTTTTCCTATACCATTGTTTTGTGGGTAACTCACCCAATTGTGGGTCAATCTGTACTGTACTCATGAGGCATTAAAATGAAGATGTACTGTCCAGCTCTGGCTTGTGTCTCTAATATTTTACGATTTTGACCTGTAAAAGTCTCACGACCGGGTTAAAATTAAAAAAAAATAAATTTTGGCGGGATATATTTAGACATGGAAGGCAAAGCAATATAAAAGATATTATGGAAAAGTCGGCAACATAGGTCCGAGCTAGACATGGGATGAACCTTTAGGCAAAAACCATAAATTTTTCAGTGTACTCCTTTTGGAGGTATGACCAAAATGATGGAAAAATAAAATTTGTACCTTTTTGAACTCAAATCAATGTAAATTAATCGAGTACATACCAAGTTCCGCTAGAAGCATAATATGAGGACCGACAAACCTTAAGGGACAAGGTTGAATTTAAAATACTGTTTACGTACTACTAAGAACACAATTATGGCATGTACTATAATGGCGTGAACAATATCAGTGTCATTTTTTATGCAGTTTTTGCGTGGTGTGCCACGATTTGGACTCATTAAATCTTGCTTTTATGTCACAAGCATTTATGTATTATACTAACTCAGTTGGGTATCCAGAGTTTAATAGCTAGGAAAGCAATGAGGAACAAAACCGACCAAAACAAGCTAAAACCAGAGAAAAATTATTCCATTGAGTACAACATTTGTTTCCGTATAGGAAATTCATGCTATTTTCATTACTCAAGTTCTATGCAAATTGCATGCTCTCCACTAACTCAATAAGCTTTACATACCAAGTTATGTTATTATTTATCACACATTCTTAACTGTATGTGTAATCATTACTATGTTGCGATTTTTAGCAAACGCTATGGAATGTACAGTGCTTCGAGCGTGTATCCTTGATGACCTTTCACCTACACAGTAGTAACTCACTTCATTTTGAAGTCAATGAATTCCTGCTGCTTACGGAAAAGATAGCGAATACCTAATTTCCCATCAAAACATCTTATTTTTATAAACGTCTGCGGTAGCAACACAAAAAGCCAGAGGAAAATACATACCTTTCAGGGTATATGCATGTTGTGTATTCAGTTGCGAAATAGTAATACCAAAAAACAGATAACGCTATTAAAAGGCAATGTAAACATTGTCATAAAATAATGTTCAAAGCAAAAACTGGTTGACCCAATTAAAAAAGTCTTCATACGTTTCAGTAGCTAAATGTTTGAAACTATAAATTGAAGAGTATTAGTCATGCCATAATTGTCAATAAAGCAAGTAATTAATTCCATCTCATATTTCAAATTGCTCAAATAAATTCTTTTGAGAAAATGCCGGGTTTCCCATTCCTAGTAGAAGAGCAGTCATTTAGTCATACAGACCATAAAAAATATCAATTTGCAAACATCCTTGTAGAGAATGTGCTGGTACACAACAGGAATAAATTGTATGCATCTGGCCTACACAGTAATCCACTTATTTTTGTTGAAAAGAGTAGAAAACAATGCATGAAATTAATGTTTATATTATTATAAGTAGCATGCACACAGATAAGAAAAACAGGTAAGTTTAAGATGTGAGAGATGTGATTGTAATTTTGTGATGCACATACTAGATTGCACATTGGCGCCGGCTGGCTTGCAATCTTGCAAATCCGTGCTAATACTCTAAAAGCCTCATTGATGCGACATGCAGCAGCAAATATATTAAAAGTTTCTGAGCAAAAAATCGATAATTTACAGATTATCACTCACACGACCCAGTAAAAACTATTTAAGGGCTCGGAGGTATAAATCGCCAATAAAAAATTATTTCAGTAAAAATTATTAGTCTACTAGATTAAATTGAATCACATATCGCATGTGCAAAAGTAGTTTCAAATTTCATCTTTATATGTAGAAGATCATGCAATAATATTTTCCTCCATGCACGTGGTCACAGAAATTCGGTGATTATCAACATTTGCATGTATTTGTGTAAAGGTATAATACTTTGAGTTATAGATAAATTGTATGACAATTAGCACATTCAATTTTATAAAACTTAATTTTTCCATGTAATCTATAAAATATAGTTTCAGACACGTTTTTTCAACTTCATAATAATTGTCTATGAGTGAATAGCAGATCAAAAGGAATACTATGAATGAAATGTATACTAATCATGACTCGGGACTAAGCTAATTGCATTTTTGTCACTGTTAAGGTTGAAACCAAGTTATCGTTTAAACAAACAGTTAGCATTCCATGGTGTCGGTTAAACTATTCCACGTAATGTAAAAATGAAGTGAGATTAGTAGATTAGCTATTAGGCAGTGGTTGAGTACTGCGGTAGGGATGATCATTAGTCTTGAAGCTATGTACTTAAGCAAACAGAATTACATATGCATGGAATTCTACACAATGAAGCCGATATTTATTACACAAATACAAGATATTTCGATGCTTACAGTTCACAGTCACGCAATCATAAAAAATAAAATCTGCATTGCATTTGTACAACGTGTCATGTTTTTACGCTTACTTACATTATGAAGTACAACAGCTTACTTAATAAATGCAAGTCAAAGGAGAAGCCAGAGAATATGCATAACCAAATGAGTCTGTCTGGTCACTTGAATCTGTGTAGTCTGGCTCTATACTACAATACGGTATAGTAAGTACCATAACATACCTGTCATAATATTATACTCACTATTGCCAAAGCCTAGTGGTTTTAGAGATGAAATTTCCCCTCCTATGAAAAATCGCTGTCTCTCTCTGTTTAAATACCGAAGAAAACTAATGAAAATTGTATTTACTGGGCTAATACATTATTATGCACGATTGCCTTCTAATACCTACAAGTCTGCCACAAGTAGTGTATTAGCCGTACACAAATTTGTATGCAGGATATTACTAGATGCAAATATAAAACCAAGTATTAATGTATACGCAGAGAAAATTGAATATGAATTACTTGGAGAACACAATTCATCTTATCCAATTTTTTCTGCACTCACTTAAAATCATTAATTAAAGAATGGATTATGTTACGCTCACTCATGTACGTACATGGATATTTGCCTTGCATCACGAACATTATTTAGCTGAGAGTCATATTACTTAAATATGTGTTACGATATGCAAACCTATTTGCTAACGTAGATTTGTATTGTAGAGTTGTATGTAAGAAGAAGGTGTTGTACACCTTTCTCATTGCACTTAACACGATATCTGCTGGATAGCTATAAATGAATGCGTAAAATGAATTATCACTGCAAAACCAAAGTTAGTTCGAGAAATTTAGACAAATATAATTGCATTATGTACATATATTATGTATGTTCAATAGTAATACATGTAGTATACCCCAAAGAAATGGCTAACATGCTTAACTACTTTCCAAATCATTTGATGTGATGGAATTAAAAGTACCTTCTATATGTAATAACTTCATGGATACATACATCCTGCTAAAGAATAACTTTAATGCTCTAAAATACAATGCGACTTTATGCATGCTGTGGGCAAAACTTATATGTTTTCTCATTTTTATATTGTGCGATACAGGTACCTACCCAGATTTACATTTACATAGAATATGACTCGAGTAAAGACAAATCTACAGCGCAATGCAAATAGTATACCTATAATATTACTTAATATGCTTATATACTTTTACATAAGTTTATACATACTGGTTTAGCTTTTGGCTGGACAATGGACTTGACTGGATTAACCAAATGTAGTCGTACCTTCGGCTTATCCTTCTTGCATTGTAAATACTAACTTTGCATAAATACCTTCATTGCGTAAATAGATTTGCATGTGAGGAACGAAGTTAGATCCTGTTCGAAATTCCTATTCACTCTTCATGGACTCTATAGACTGGAGCTACAGACTTGACTGGAGACAGACGAACCAGAAAATTTTTCCAAAACCAATGTTACAAAAATTAATCACATCAGACAGTTGAATTCTAATAAATATTTACCTGTATACAATCTCACGGAGACAATAAGAATTTTATTTAAAAGGAACGTAGAGCAGTAGTGCCAATGCCAATACTCATAAACTCCAGACCTCAAAACCTAAAGATCTATAATGTCTTGTAATTACAATATTTTTGGCGCCAGCATGATAACAATGCGAACAACAATTTGCAAACACTTTCTTTCTTGCAAGTACCTTCCTTAATAAGCAGTTACAAGTTGATATAAAAGTAATATCCATAAACCATATAAATATACATTCAGTCTACCTTGATTTATATCTATATCTTTGTTACATAATCGTTAGCATCCAAAGCATGGAGAATTGGAGACACTAGAATAATAAGTCGTAAAATCCAAATCCTTTAATGCATAACTTTTGTCAGTGTCAATTAATCTTTTAATAGCAAACCGGACATGCATTAATTAACCTTTAAAATTGTTTCTGCATTACATAACAATGCACAACGTACATGAAAAAAATCTGCACATTTGCCTCATGTATGTAATCGTGAACGTCAATCATAATAGTCCAGATTCCAGATTTGTTGATATTAATAAGCATATCCTTAATCCTTATACAAGTAAAATATCTCAAAAGATATTAAAAATGCAACAATGCGGACCTAAGGAATGAGGATTAAATCTTAACGTGATAAACAACACTCGATTACAATTTTCTGAAGAGGATATGTTTTTTCAAGAGGATACCTAGATGTATGCAAAATAGTATCGATATAGAGATACTTTTGCATGAAAATTATTATTCATAAAATAGCCATAAGTCAACATATACGAAAAGTTCATTATAATGTCAGTGATCTGTTTCTGTACGAAAATATTTAGTAGTATCGCCAGCTGGTTTACAATTTCGGTTTCATCAATAATGAGACTAAAAATATTGACCACTTGATGTTAAAAAAAATTGGTTCTGTTTAAACCGACTGAAAAAACAAATTCTTAGAATCGACGGCATGAATAATGATGGAGATTACATGTGAAACTTTGAAAAGCCGATTGGTAGTAACGGACCAGTTAGAGAAGTCTCAAGTGAAAATAAATATTGTCTATTTATTTATTTCGGCTCACTAGTCCAGAGAGCCTAGTGATATTGTGATGATATCGAATAAACAATTTTTAAACTGACCTGGCACACTCCTGATGAGTTCACTTGAGTTTGTGAACAGTTCAAATAAACATGGTTATTAATATCATAAATTGTAGTCTACTTGTAAACATTTAAACTCTTTGACGGTGTGTCATATGTGTCATTTAGTATGCCGATACAACCGGGAAAGTATTGCGTAGAACTATGTCCCATTTGTGGATAATGTGGTTACGAACCCATAATATAGGGTGAGTGGAATGGTCTTGGAGTAATAAACTGCAAATTGCGTAGCACTTTAAAGGTTCATTTGTTGGATGGTTAGACAGTTTCTACTAAGTTTTCTACTTAAGTAGGTACTAGATAATAAAACATGAAATTAGCATCAGTACATTAATCATTTTATCAACAAATCAGGCATTACAATATATTAATAGTTCTGATTATGAATAAATTCGACAGGTGAGTCAAATCAAGTGAGGCTCAGAAGCAGGACTTGAATCAAGACTCAAGACCAGAGCGGAATGATTTCAATGAAATTCAAGAAAACAATTAAGAGCACATCCATCACATTCTTCAACCTAAGTAGATTCTAATGTTACCAGTTTATAAAGAAACGCCTTGACCCGAAGCAAAGCGAGAAGCGAGTACATTAAGTTACACATTATTATTACTATATAGTGCAGCATATTTGTATGCATGTATCTACTCCAGGCAATAGAATTATAATTCAGCAATACTAACACCTAACAAAAACAACACATTTCTTGATAAGTGTGTCTATAGTACATTACTAAGTTGTTTTATTACGTGCAGTAATGCATTTAACTAATCACATCTTTTCATCACCTTTTATTCAATGTGAACACTTTGTTCGATTTGGGACATTGATCACTCCTGCTGTATGCAACTATAGGTATTACTATACAAGTACTGTAGCCGTACATATTAAAATATAGAATGGATAGACAGATATACCTGCTTTTCAAGGTGTATTGGCTGTAAAATACACTCGTCGCATACAAATGGACTAAATAGCTGTTTCGACGAAATAAATTCACATCACTATGTACTATCTGCGTAGGTAGGTACACATTAAATGCCATTATCCTGTACGAATAATTATTCTATTGCAATAATCATTAGAAAATGTTACTAACATTTACTTACAATTATATACAAAGCTGCCATATTATAACTATTGGTAAGAACGTATATTATATTCTATGTGTGAGCTACTCTTTCATATCCACTCGTTTATCTTCAACAGTTCACTAGCTCATCAGTTTCTTATAAATAGACACAGTTTACGGTACTATACAATAGTAGGTATTGACAGATATAAATAATTACTCTTTCCGAAAGTAGAACAAATATAAGAAAACAAACATTCTTCGTGACATAAAAATACAAAACTCGACAGGAAAACACCAAATTGTAAACACAGAAGAATAGTAAATTATGTTTCGAGACATTTACCAAAAGTTTTCATCTCCGTTATCGTCATTTTCTATTTGCTCCAAACCCCCATTGATTGTTCCCATTATTTCTGTATTATTGGTGTGTGAGAGCTTTTTCCTTGATATTCGATTATTCTCGCTTTCTTGGGCAAGTACATCTTCATTATCATCGGGCGCCTTACTGACAACTTCATTGTCTTCCATCTGATTCTTAGTTTGGGGCGAAGGTGTTCTTTGCTCTACTTCACCTGTAAAAAGTAAAACCAATAAATCATGTCCTGTATGCAAAAATATACAATTATACCTAGCTTATACCGCGTAGCATTATATTTTTCACACCTTCGGCTGGTTCAGGTATGGATTCTAAAACTGGATCTCGGCGTCGTGCCGTCCTTGCCCTGGCGGAAACCATTCGTTCTATCAATTCATTCCCAACAAGTTTCTCTGGTTGCGATTGGGTTTCCATTTTGGGTTCACCAGCTGTTGGCAATGCACTTTGAGAAGCTTTTCGAATTTTTTCTAAAGTGGATTTGATAGCTTTTCTTAGTTTGGACGGATCAAGTTGAGAAAACTTTTGAGTTGTTATCACTTGAGACTTTAAATATGAAAGGCCACTGTATACACACTCTTCCCAACCACAGTCATCAACGTAGTGCCAAATGTAAGGGCACAAGGCACTAGATATAGCAGAAATTTCATCTGGGCTCCTATTTCCTTGAATCAACACTAATTCTAGTATTAAACGAGTTGCTCCGCTCACTCGACACTCACTTTTCACCTTCTCCTATTTTAGAAAAGTAATTGTGGATAATTCAAAATTATATTAATCAGAATTTTAAAGCTATGACTAGAATTGTACCATATCATTATCGAGCATGAAATTCATAGAATCGTTTATTTGATCGAGGGATCCTTCCAGTAAGATTTCAAGTTGAGTCAACGGAGTTGGATTTTTGTCTCTGAAGCGTATTAGCAAGCGTTTTTCAATTCCCCTGACCTGAGCAGCACGATCAGCCAAATCTTCCTGCAATTAAAACATCAGTAATTCATCTAGATAATTATTAGCCAGCATAATTGAACAGTTTTGGCGATTAACCTTTATTTGCATATCTCTTCTTCGTCTCAACATGTGAGCATCAATTTCTCCATAATACTCAGCAAGGAAAGGAATTTCATTTTCGAAACCAGCCAGTTCAATGGACAGGTCTGACTTTTCCCGACCGAATTTTCTTTGAATTCGATCAACGAAATCACGAAATATTAAATGTATAGCGGAAATTGTATTTGACTGAATTCTATATCTTGAGGTAGTTGTCGAATTGACCTTTGTTGAAGCTAATAACGTCACTCTTTCTCCGTCGTATAATTTAAATGTTATGCCAGCTGGATTAGCTTCCGCATCCCACTCAAAATCTTTACATAGCAGTAAAAACAAATAGTTGTGATACTTAACTTGTATATTGGTAAAAATGGGAGTTTATGAACTATAATTGTCTCACCGTTGTAAAGAGTAGTCAAGCTTATCAGGCCTTTGTTCACGGAAAACGTTAATTTACAATCCGCTTCCTTTTCCACTTGTGATTCTGGTTTGGCGACAATAAACAGCGGAATTTTCACTCCAGCTTTCTGAACAAAATGAGGGGACCCGTTGTCGCCAACATAAAATACAAATACGTCGCATTGCAAATCCGGAGGAATCGCTTCGCTATCAACGAAAAATTCTACAGGAAAACTATGTCGACCAACTATAAAAAATGATTAGGTCATCACAATTTCCATAACCTTTAGCTTGTGAACAATTGTATTTAAATCGGATATTTAAACAGCTACAAAAAGATGATTTATAAATCCCAACCTATATCACCAACGTAGACAGAGTCCGGATAACAAACAATTGGTTTCGGAGTACTAATTGTAACACGAACATCGTTTACTCTCAGTCGACACATTATTTTAATGGTTCCAATTAAGGCAATGACTTCCAATCCATTATTATCATTCCATTTTGCTTTTTGACCTTCAAACTCCACTTTGATTTCGACTGTACTGTCCTTACTTGCTACAACGTCTACATGAAAGGTTCAATAAATGAATTTATAATTCAAAAGCTTAAAGGCATAAGTTAAATAAAAATGAAAAACATACTTTGCTCCCCAGCTTCAGCAATTACTTTCCTTAGTTGGCCCAATTCCACTTCAGCAGCTTCATAGTCTAAATCTCTGGATTGGACTGGAGGTGCGACGAACAGAGATGGTTCAGTCCCAAGGTAGCCTACTACTATATGACCCTCTGCACTAAATAAAATAATGCCCCCACTGATCCCCTGTTCAAATAATATACACGATTAATGCTTTTTCACAATTTCTAGAAATACATATGTTAGTAGATTAATGACCAACATTTAAATTTATTCTTCCGATATACACAGGGTTAAAAGGAATTTTGGCAGTCCATTTTAATGTTGTCCCATTGTATACATAGCAAGCGTAAGGTTCATTTCCCGAAGCCACCATACTAATGCATTGGTTGTTAGCAACTACAAAAGAGACAATAAGCAAAGACTATCATTAGCTTTGCTACTACGTTATAAAATAATGAAGTTTATATAGTTTAATAGTCACTTACGCATATATGAATGGAAGAAACTGATTTGAAAATCAAGTCTTTTACTCCAAACCAATTCTCCTCCACTGCCAAAACAATATAAACTCCTGAATGTTCCTACGACAATCCAGACAAATAAATCGTCCCCAGTGGAAGCCAGAACTTGAATGTCTCCGACACATTCTTCCCCCACTGAAAAATTCCACTCCGGTGTCAACTTTTTCCCAACAGAAGTTTCTTGAGTTTGGCGATAGGATTCGTCCTTAGACATTGCCAAATTAGAATATTTAAAACATTGAAGATTCCACGATGTAATTGTAAGAAATGAATCCCATTGAGATACATAAACTAATGGTCCAGGAAGAAGAAATCCGGGCAAATATCTGGAAAAGGTAAAAACCTCCTGTTCGAAAAATGATAGCGTTCCGTCCAGCGACTGTACACATATGAAATGTCTGCTTTCTCTTGATTTTGTCTTATCTGTAGATACTGTTGGTTCCTCTCCTTGACCAAAAGAACCAAAACACATATTGAATGCATGCCTTTTCAATTGATGCTCATAAAGAAGGGTCACTTTGTACTGAGATCCATGCTCCACTTGGCCAGGTAATTTTGAAACGAGGTAAATGCCTAGTTTTTGAGGTTGTAGAATAGCCAAATGAAGTTTGTCTGACCCACTAAACAAGAAAAAGATTGATTTTATTAGACTCTAAGAAAATAAAATAAACTTAAGTAGTTCTAAGTATCTAACATGGTAATACACTTTAAAACGTACCTAACAAACCTCCCAGCTTCAACTTGTAAAATTGGTGACGATAAATACAATTCTGCTAGAAGAACAGCACGAAAGGTATCTCCTGCTTTAACATCGGAGTTCTCATTATTGGTTACTGCAACAGTTCCAACTATCCTTAAAAGGCCTGAAAAACTTCCGATTACAACTTTGACCTCGCCTCCTACTTCATTGTCCACATTACCTACTGTAACTGAATTGCTATTAAAACTATTAAAACGCTCATTGCAATCGATAGACCAAATGTCTTTCAGAGTAAATAAGGACATTGTAGCCTTGATTTAAGAACGAAAAATTAATAAAATCCCTAGATATTCTACAAAAAGAAAATATTCGGTAAAAACTTAAAAATCCGACGACTAAATACGAGAATAAATGAATATTGTATCAACAGAGGGTTGATATTGACCATATTCGATCCAAAATACCTATTCTTTGCTTTATATACTTGCCGGCAGGTGTGAGTTGATATACTGTTACTTCGGAACTGAAATATCCTACTTTTGCCAAGCTATACCTGTGCTGGTACTGTACCGTACCTGTCAGGGTGACGTTGACGGGTAAAATCGATTAACGACATCAGCGCATGCATGATTATGTACTACTTTAGCTCACTAATCTACGGCATACCCTCGTTATACACACACACTGTACTTCAAATATGTAGCACGTAATGTAATAAGCTCTTTCACATCAGTGAAGTGATGAGATTAATAATGTAGTCACATTAAAGACATGTCTATGTATGTACTATGTACCAAAATTATACCTTTAATAGATTAAGTGCATAACATTTCTTATGCCATATATTTCGCTACTTTCAAAAAATTACAATACATGCACATTAAAGATATATCAAGGCAAAATATCCATTTAGTCATCTCTCCAGGAGACTTCTACTTCATCAGTCCGATACCTGAAACACAATTTTAATTGATTTTCTACATTTTTTGTATCATTTAATCAAATAAATTTTATCGAATGCTGTCATTTCTAAATTCTTGCCGATTTTAGACTCGTTAAAAGCACTAAATGAGCCACATGACCCGACGAGTAACTTTTTACTTCTATTTTAGTAAAATTCACTTATAACAGGGATGCGTATAATAATAGAATTAGCAATACGTTATCTAAAACGGTAGATCATAACAATATAAGAATTATATTGTTATTATATTAGTCTCTTCTTGACGAGTTCTTGACATGAAAAATGACATTTTTGTATAGTATTTATAGGTGTAGTAGCTATAATAAAACTGTAATGACTTAGGATTGACCCTTTTTACCTTTGTGTGCAAAATGTTTCCTCCCAAGGAGTAGTTATGCCAGCTTTAAACATTTCCAGCCCAGCTTGAGCAATCATAGCTCCGTTATCAATGCAAAAACTTTCATCAGTGGCAAATAACTTAGCATTGCGCTCAGCACACATCTGGCCCATCATTTCTTGCAATCGTTCATTACAACCAACTCCCCCAACAATTAAAACTTCTTGAGATCCGCAATGAGCCATAGCTCTTTCTAAAGACAATAAAAAATAATATTAAATATTAATTCACTAAAGTGGACTAAAATTTACATGTACCTAATAGTATGTGTCTATAGTCTATATAGTTTATTATATGGTTGTAAAAATTTGAATTTTTTTTTCTAACATACAACTATTATATACCTGGAACTGGGACTACAAGTACAATCTTTAAAATAACGCATAATATTTCTGGCTTGGCTAATTTAGAATAGTAATTGTAATTGCATTGCAGTTCACATAAAAAGTCCAATTACGAAACTTGGAAAAAGTCATTTTTTTTCTTCATAATTAAAAAAATTCACTCAAATAGGTTTCGGTTCAATACTAGTAATAAATGGATGAAAATTAATATCCGTGTAAGCCCGTTACGTAATAATGGTACCTAACCTCCAAACGGTGGAATTTTGAAAAAAGTATACTCCTGTAACGCATTTTTAATTGAGTAGATTCATCCACTTACAGTTTCATATTACACCTTGAAAACACTTTCTCGAATTTACAGCGTCTTAGATTTTCACTCTTCTACAATCTAACGATTTATGATCCATAGTTGGCTGGTCAATTACAGACAAATGGTTAGCGTAGAGGAAATCAATTTCCTATAAAATTGCTTGCTTTTGCCCCAACCGCCCTCCCCTCAACAAAACTCTTCTTTCCGTATTTTTCCATTCCTCTTCTTCAATTCTGTTTATTTTCTGTTTGTCTATTTTTTCTCGTATTTATACATATATGCGTGCCTGATTCTACGGAGTCCAATTCACTATTCTTAGACTCAGATATCAAATAAAATATGCAATGTACTTCATCTTACACAAAATACTAAGCCCATAAGTCCTAAAAATTCCTTTTAATGCATGGCGTGACTTAAATAACACATATACAGCCCATGCACTGCATGGTTTTGCAAAAATACTATTACTACTTAGTACTTACCATATAGAAGAATACTATATAGTATATACTTACTTAAAATCTTACTGTTTATGATGCTTAAATTATAGGACAACAATTTAAGATTAGGGATAAGGACTTCCACCCTAGTCCGAGTAGAGAGTATGAGTGAGCAAACGAAGCGCAAAGTAAAATTGTCATACAATGTGACATTCATTCTTACCCGTAGTTTCAACCAACATAGCAAATACTGTTTCCTGTAAACTGAAGCATAAATCTTCTGGTGTAAATTGCTTTTTTAAAGACTCAGACTTTTCTTCTATGAATGACAGTAATCCAGAAAATGAAACGTCCATTCCCTTCACTACATATGGAAGTTGAAGTAATTTTCTTCCTCTAAAAATAATAAATGGTTACCATACAATATCAATAAGCCCGTTTCTTAATTTTTTGACACAAAACTCAGTTCCCCGTCATAATTTATCTATGATAAAATATTGAATATGACAGACAATATTTATATGAACGATATATTATGTAAATAATATATCTTAAAGCTAAGCATATAGTTAGGTAACATGTATTTGACAGAAAACCCAACGACCAACCTCTTACTGCCTCCTCACATCCCATACAAAAAAGTATACACTACTCTACACATAATTACTTACAAAAAATAGTCCATATTTTTCAGATTTCATATAAAATAATATTAAAGTTTGCTACCTTTTTGCCATTTGCTCGATATTATAGCCTGGGCTAGGATCATTTGACAACTTCAAAACTCTAGCAAAACGGTCCAAACAATTTCCGACGGCTATGTCTATAGTCTCGCCAAATATTCTGTAGCGCTTTTCTGCATAGGCAATAATTTGAGTATTTCCACCACTTACATAAAGAACAGTAGGATTTTGAGCTCCGGTTATTGCTCGACCCATTTCAATATCTAGAAAGTGAATATTTCTAATTATTATTATAATTCAATTTGACTATACAAAAACAATGCTGGAGTTGTGTGTATCAGTATCAGCATTAAGGGAAAGAAACATTTTTAGATTCTGTGTAACATTTGTTACAATTAATTAATCGCTTCGTTTAAAATCTATATCGCAAATAATATACAATTTTTGCGCAAGCTTTATGTAGTTTTGAATTTCAAAAACCTAGTTCAAATTACTCACGGCCTATGCAATGATTAACTCCGATAATAGGCTTGTTCCATAACTGGGCAATAGTTCGTGCGACAACTGCAACTGAAACCAAAGGAGCACCCATTCCAGGACCTTTAGTATAGCTAATGACATCAATGTCAATTGGATTGATCTATAAAATAAGAAATAGATTAATGTTCTTATTTTATTTAAATATTTAAAGAAATGAATACTAGAGAAAAAATATCTAGAGAAAGAAATACCTTAGCTTCTGTCAGAGCCCGTTGCAATAGGGCTATTATTTCCGATTGATGATGTCTAGCAGTTTCGCTTGGCAAAAAACCTGAAGTTTATAGAAAAGTGGTTATTATAACCGAAGGTGGTTCAAGCAGGCTGTATGTGTACAGACTTGACTACTATATTACATACATTTGTCTTATAATATTATGTTACAGTTACAATTTTCAATGTACAATTAGGTTTAAATTGGTTTCAATGACTAGTTTGTAGTTTAATATTTGTCAGAGTTTAATATTAACCTGGTTGTTACTACTAAATAATTTCAAAAGAAAAGCAACATTGAACATTAATACCTTCCCCAGGAGGGGTTACGTAGGTTTTCCTGGGATTTGACAAGACTTCTCCATCCCTGATGATGCCAATTCCTAGCTTATTGGCACTACCTTCAAGACCGATAACTATCATTTTTAAATAGTAAACTGTCGAAAATAATTCCCAATTTTCCACAAAACTGAAAACGTCAATCCGTCAGTTGTTAGTTCCTTCCTGTTTACAGTCTGCTGCTGGATGGAATGGATTATGGATTACGGACGGTTTATTCCTCGTGTGCTCCGATTTCCGTTCCGATCTTTCTGATGAAATTGTTCAAAGATTGCGCACTTACTTGGAGCAACTGCAGCATTACCATCATTTTGATACATTTTGGCTTGGGGTAATGCAAGATCCAAAATATGCCTACGAAAGGGGGACGCGCAAAGTGAGCCTATTTGATGAATAAACAGAATGGACTTGGTAATCGAAATTTCTTCAATTAATTTAATAGCTTTGAGATACTTCTTTACACGTATGACGTATTTGCTGTCTATTTGGAGTAAAAATTACTCGTCCTTCTATGCTATTTCTGAGTTACTGCTACACTCATACCAGATAATATTATCTATCTCTCAAGCTAATGCTCTTACTTCTTTAGTGCACATGTACTTATTCTAAGTACATACGCACTTGAAAGGTTCGATATGCGGAATTATTTTGATAGGCGGAATTATTCTTTCGGATGACCATATTTGGTCATAAAAATCATAATTCCGCATACGCGGGATTATTGTCATACGCGGAACTAAACCAATTTTTACGGTAATACTGTGTTTATTCGAAGCATTTTACGAAATACTTTCGAATGATATGTTACTCGACGTTATTTGATAACGGATATGAGGTGACCAAATCACCTAGTACGTCTGTCTAACCTTTGACCTATGCATCTTGGAAGTACAATATTATGCTCGTTGCAATCAGTTTATAGTATGCTTTTGAATGATATGTCACTCTACTCTATTTGGTTATTACGAAATGACCATATCACATAATAATACATTATAAAGGGTACTGACCTTTGACCTGTTTGTGCTTTAAATTTAATATTGTGCTAAATGAAATGGCCTTAGTACCAGCTTTCAAACGATGGGTCATATTACAATAAAATAATG
Source organism: Tomocerus maximus (assembly GCA_019776445.1). Taxonomy (NCBI): domain Eukaryota; kingdom Metazoa; phylum Arthropoda; class Collembola; order Entomobryomorpha; family Tomoceridae; genus Tomocerus; species Tomocerus maximus. The sequence goes on along the minus strand of JABASH010000216.1, from coordinate 34,223 downwards.
TTAATGTAACATATATGACGTCATTGTATCAATATTTGAAACATTTATCTCGAAAACGAAGCGCGATCTGAAGTTTAGGCAATGTTTAATTTTGGTCACTAGATATACTTACATCGAAAAATGTTACCTATCCCTTTTCTCTGGTAGATATAGTGCTACAACTTATAAAAACCCCAGTCGATTCTGTCTATGCATCAAATAGGCTCATTTTGTACGGCCCCTTCTGATAATTAAATCTGCTATTCTTGCCCTTTCCTGTCTTTGAATGTATCTACATGAAAATGCATAATTTGATGAGATAAAAAATGAAAAAATTTCCGATTCCGGGATGTGTCGTCACTCGTGTCGTGGTCGTGTCTGTATTTTTTGCATGAATTTAGTTTCAAAATGATAGTAATTTCCTTTCGGTCATCTATAATATAGACAAAGTGTAAAAGAGAATAGTTCTTTGTAGTCTATGGTAGTATACAAATACAAATAGTAACTATCATGTGCTTCCAAAATTTAAAACATTTTGCTGCTAAACTGTGTTCGTGGTGCTTACAGCTCCATTAATTATATTTACTTTATTTGTCTCTGATCTGATATCTGAATCATATCTATAGATGAAATACATAAAACAACTAATATTTATTCATTCCCCCAAAATCAATGCAATTTCATTCATGTTCAACCAACTTACAATATTTTTACGAATAGCTATGTCGCCCCCAGCAGCCCCCAAATTGACTTTAAAAATCTTATGTATTGATGCATTTGCTAGTATTAAAGTGCTAAAGTTTAACACAGCTATTGCAATCATGTTATAATTACTATTAGAACGTAAATTAACATATAAGCATTGCTACATAAATAGTCAAGTCAAATAACAACAGTAAAATGACAATATTATATCACATTTGTTTGCACCTAAAGTCATTTTGAATTACTCCTTATTGCATATTCCATGTGGTAGCTATAACACATCATATAGGTACATACACATCATTTGAAGTTAAAGTAATAACATGCATATAAATATAACACACATCTGCTAGTTAATATTTATTTACATAATATTCTACACAAAAATAATCACTCAAGAAAAATATTTAAAGATCAATAGACCTAATTACAATTACACCAATAATTTAAATCCGCAGATTTTCAATGCAATTTCATGTAAATAATACTATTACAATAGATATTTATGGCGACCATGCTTAATCTTGACAACAACCGAAATAGCTATGAAAAATGCTATTTTAATTTAGTTTACGTTACTGCTACGTGAGTTATTACCTAAGTGGTAGATATATGCAAATTGACGTAGTACCTTTGGCTGAAAAGTGATCCAAAGAAAAATGCACGTAAGCTAATTTTACATTATTACTCGTAGGTAATATCATGTAATATGCATATGACAATACGGCAGCAGTATTTCATTTCATTCTTTGTTCGTGAATAATATCAGCCAGCAAAGTTATATAAAGAATCAATTTCACTGTATCCATTTTTTCATCTACATACGTAATCCCACTTGCAAATGTCATTGCTAATGTGCAGAAGATCAATAAATGACAACGATTTTTGGTGCACAGCATCTAGGTAGTTCGGTAATATGACATGACTACGACCTATAATATCAACAATAAGTAGTTCATATTCTATTATACAGACTTTAGTTTAGACTGTCCTTTATAGCAAACTCGGGGATATTGACAATCAGTAGCAAATAAACTAATTTCACCACATTTCTGACATTTTTATAATCACAATTAAATGCTATTTGATAGTACATGTTTACCATACAAGCTATTTTTAAAACTGCAAATATGAACATAACCACAGCTAGTGCAACTACATTGCATTAATTGACTATACGTAGTAGATTTAGTGAGATGTCACTCAACTGGCTATGACTAAGATAGGTACTCCCTGTTTTTCCATGAGGAAATCAACATCGTGTTTTCAAAGGTGGCATTATGCATAATATTTATGTAATTATAGTCTACAATATTTCATATGAGTATATCTACACTATTATAATAGCTACTTTATCTGTAGTATGGTACCCTACACACAACATAATAATGAAATTGTAATATTCCGTATATGGACCGGCCATCATCTTCTCTTGAAAAAATACGAAACGTCTGTGTTCAAAGTTCAAAGGCATGTACTATCTCAGAGCAAAAGCGATTATTGCATTTATAGTGAATTCAATGTGCTTTTTTACATTTAAGCAAGAGAGTGTTGTGTAATTTCACTCTAAAAATGTTCACGTTATGGTTACCTATGTTGGATCGAAGACGAAATTAACGTGAATTAATTCGTATCTTCGAGAGCCACCCTGCGATTGAAAAGATGCCTATCCCAAAGCACAAACATTCTTTCACTTTCTAATATCAATATACTGACTAAGTTACACTACTACGAGTGCAACTTTGGTTCCCAACTCCGAATAGCTTCTTCGTCGATTCGATAATGACTTTCGCTGTAATGTGCGTTCCAGACTTACAACAACATTCCACTTAATATCATAATGTGAGCTTTTTTCCTTTATTAATATTCCCTACGAATATGTCTGTACTTCGTTATTTGTTGCTTTTGCTTTGACTATTTTTTAATTCTACTCAGAAACTCTTGAGTAGATTATTGCTATTCCTCTAAGGTATAATATTACTATACGATGAACAAAAGTCTTGGTTAGGTCATGCCCTGTCACACTGTTTTCCATTCAAGACTCTGGCATAAATTGATTGTTTGAGTAATTGGACTCGTGTAGGTAGTTTCCCATGAGGCAATAAGTAGGGTAGATTATTCGATAAACTTACAATAGAATAGATAGAAATTACATAAGAATACATAACAATTATACACAGTATAACCATTATAAATATATTGTAGGTATAGCTAATATATCTCTATTTGAATGTAATTATTGCAGGTTGTCAAATACATATGATGACTTTGTTGCGTAAATATTATAATAAGTATTGTGTGATTGATTATGAATGCGAAATGATTATGAATTTTCCATTGTGTATTTATAAGCGCTCCTCTTCATGATCCAGCGAGTCGTTCCCCTAATGATACTTGTCTTGGCTGGAGATCCGTGAGTCTGGAGCCTACTAGATGGGCTCGGAGGAGTACTCCAGGCCCTTGACGCAGTCGGAGCAGAGGACGTTGATGTTGTAACTAAAGAAGCCGTTGAAGATGAAGGGGAGGATGTTTGTTGAGATAAAAGAGATCCTCTGATAGCCGGAGGTAATTTCTTAGGTACGCGTCTCGGAGAATTCGGACAGGATTGAGTGGACAACGATGGATTATTCGCAGCAAGAACAAAGCGGGGCTCCCTCTCATCCCCACCTTGAGAAGGGATCGAATTAACTGAAGATGTGGAAGAAGAAATTGATGTCATTGAGTCACTTCTATCAGATTTCTGCACACGATAGAGTATTGGACTACCAGGACTGGAACTCGAACCGCCAGCGGAATTTTGTCGGTGTTGAAAATGATTTCTCCAGCATCCGTAATGTCTTTCCCAGCTTTTCGGAGAGCCGTGTGGTGATGGACTAGGTGAAGACATATTCGAGGCAGAATCCAAGGATTTGCTAGAACCTGAGACGGAAGATGCAGCCACACTGTAAGAACCCCTCTCTGTAGACTTTTGCCGAGACAACCTACAAAGAAGTAAAATACGACTTCATTACACGACATAATGCAATTTTAAATGACGGAATGCATAGCAAATATCATTAGCGAGCTAAAGCAAGCAAAAGTTAAAAACTTGTAATAAACTACACACAACTTCATGACAAGTCTCTCTTGATGTTCAGGCTCCAGAGTAAATACATTAAAGTGCTCAAGTGAAATTGAAGCATACCAAAGTAACAAAGAAACTATGTGCATTCATATTATATGTGATGTCCTTCCTGGATCACTGAGCACACTACAGAATGTATATAGAATTCTCCGAGAAAATGAGTTTGCACTAATGTAAGTACATACTCCACCTTAGTGCTTTCAACATACTTCTACATACTCAAAATCTTATGCTAGCTACTATATTAAACTAATGTAAATATATATAGTAAACACATATCCTACGTATACGTGTTTAAAAAATAATACAGAGTGAACAGCTTTCACTACTACATATCATTCATGCACTACTTTCACCAAGGTGCACTCTATATAATTCGAAATGATATACTTCCCGTGTGTGTAGACAGTGTAAGTACATCGCACTACTACTCATATTTGAACAATGCTCTACTTCACATCCTAAGTATTATATTATGTCTCCACCACTTTCCATGCATTCGGATCATATTGTACCTGTGCTGAAATAACCTTGCCTTTCCAAAGCTGTGACTGTAGTAAAGCAAGAGAAAATTTTACCTCTGTGAAGCATAATGGGTTCGACATGTCCCTGTGGGACACACTCTCGCAGACGTGCATCTTCCTTCACAGATCGCTCGAGAGAGGAGCAGATTATTGTACGAGACGAGGAGTCGTTTACACTGGTCTTCATCAGTCGCCAAATAAACTGTGCCTGGAAATTTCTCCGCCAGTCTCCTCCGCTCCTGTTCAAAATCAAGGACCACAATAATATCACAAATCAAACTCCTAGTTCAAAATAGGTATATTATAATAGTATACTTCGCTATCTGTGCTGGATGTTAATGACACTCTTCAAACAACACAAACATTTTGTCTTCTTGACTTTGTCTTTGAACTATATCTCGATTTATTAAATTCTAGACACACAGCAGTAGATTCCCTGCGTAATTCTACAAAGGAAATGCCATGAAATTTTAGTATTGCGGACATAGTTACTACTGCAAATGTTATGTGTGCTTAAGAACTTAATGCTGGAAGCTCTCTTAAGAAGTACTAGATGTGATGAATGTTCACTGGTATCTCTCTTGACCATGAAATATACTTAAAGTGGTACAATATAAATACAAGTTTTATAGGATGCTAGGTATTTTATCAGATGGAGTATGTGTATAAGTGCAGATGACAGATAGAAAGGCCGAGTTGAGTGAGAAGAGAAACGACCCGAGCGTGAAGCGTGGACGAAATCAAATCACTTCTTTGATATCACTACACTCACTCCATTCAATGCCTAACGTCTTCTCTTTATCCACCAGGGACTTGGGCATAGCAACTTTTCTATCATTTATATTGCAAAAATTCGGATATACTCTTGCACACCTATATGTACATCTCTTTGTAGTATTTCCTCTGGTTTTCACCATGCAATCACTATAAGCTGTGCGAATGCATTCCATGTACAAAGTTCCCTGTCTTATCTCATTTTTCATAGTGTACCATCTCTTCAGCTAAATGAAGTTAGACTTTTGAACTGCATAACTTAGTTTCTAGACGAAAATACATCAGATACAGTAAACGAGGGCACTAGAGATCACAAGAAAATCTTTGATACGAACGACTAAATATTCTTATTCTTCGTAGTAACTCTTATGTACAACACATAGTAATGCTCGTTTAGTTTCATCGCATAAGTCAGCATAGTCATACTTATCATGTTACGACTCTACAGTACACCCGAATAAAATCAAGTGAAAAACAGAGTACTGATTTTCAGTTTGATGTGGATGCCAAGATATTTTCTAGTACTTTGTGTCTGTCTATCTTGTCTTTTGTAGTGGAAATGAAACGACGAACTGATTTGGCTGCGTAGATTGCTTGCTAGTAAAGATAAGCGTAAAGAGAGTTACTTCGACTCACTGCTCACTGTTCAACTACAAATTGTCTCATATTCATTCTTTTTCCTATTTTACTCAAATCCGCCTTCCTTAGCCCAAAAGCTTTTACTACTGCTGAATCAATGAGACGAGCCTCCAAATTTTCGTCTCAACTCACAAACACAAATCCACGAAAGAGTCTTCAACTGCTTTGACATGACATGACAATGACAAACTAAAGCTAACTGAATTTCTAACTTGGCCCTATATAACTATTCAAACAGATACCTACTATATAGAACGTTGAAATGAGTTGTCAACTTGTCACCACTTCACTTGTAACGTAAATTACTTTGTATTCTGTTTTCTACACTCATACTATTAATTAACTATTAACACGAGCAAGAGGGGACCACAAACTAATAAAGGAATGGCATAAATGATAAATACAAATATAAACAGATGCCTGTCTAGGGTTTAAACTTTATGTTCAGATTTGGGATGTAGGAGCAACTGTAATTTTCAAAGATGTAGGATGGAGTAGGTAGCTGGTAAAGTAATAGAAAGTGCATCTAGTAAAAGATCCCGTGCGAATATTTTAGTATGAACTAAGTTGTCTCATTTATACAATAACGCAAGATATAATACTGAGATAGTTTTTATAGTTTTTTACGGTTGATCTCTAAAATGTTTGTTCCACTTTATAACAAACCACTGCACTTGCATTGCATAACTTTCTTCCTAAAATATAATGCTATGGGACGAAAACAATATTTTTTGCACTTGGTTTAAGGAAGGATTTGTCCATGAAAAACCCAAGGATAACAATTCATTTAATTTCTTTCTTCAGGGACATGAAATGCCACTTTTATGTCATTATATCTGCCCACCTTAAATTTATGTAAATGCCAGCTCTGTAATTTGTAAACCATTAACCTTGAACTGAGCTGAAGAAGCTTTCTAGACGAGACAGAAACCACAAGATATCTGTCGACGTTTCTCTACAGTTTTCTAATACCCAAATGAAACCATGAAAATACACATAATAAGAGATTACAATTGCCATTGTTTTCGTGATAACATTTATAATTTGTACTGCTATAGATATCTAACAATGCACATTACTTGTGCTATATCCTAATCCTACAAGAAATTATGATAACTAAAATCATGAACATTTTCCATGAAGAAATGCAACTCTTGTAATCAGTATTTACTATTCATATAATTCCAAAGCAGCACCAGCCTTTTAGCTTGACTTTGTCAGACAAATCTTAAAAAGCAGACCCTCAGACACCACTCTCATAGCATTAAAGGGTAAGTAGGATTTCAAAATAATTCCCGTTCCATGGAAAGTGTCGTTTGTAGGATCTTCTGTTATTTTACAATTATATTATGTTCCCATTTCAAGGAAATGGAACTGCGATCGATAACTATTATGTATGCATGCTGATACGAGTGATACGGAGTAGCAATTTCACATGATAATTCAGAATTGAAGTTGTGTCTGTGCAGATAGGGCACGGGTAGAATTGTATCCTCACGTTTACCATAGAATGAATTTACAATCATTTCCGTAGCGGATGGGAAACATTAAATATCAATGAAAGTAGATATAAACATATGCAAAACAATGTTCTTGTTCGTTTCCATTCGGATGCGACGTGGTTCGTTAGTTACTCTTCTGCCGGTGGGAGACACTATACTAATGATAATAAAGGGAATATTTCATGATTTCCTTGCACAGAGAGGTAAGTGCTTGCCAAAATATTAATGCCAACAGTACATAGTATATACCAACCAACCATGTGGTATACATGATACACAGCATAACTAGATACAGTCAGGAGAAGAATGCAATAGATAAGGTAGTAACCAGCATATTACCACAGATCTCATTAATACTCGGCCTTGTTGGTTTGTTGGTTATTTCAAAATATGCCAAATCTAAATTGTGTTTGCATCTACTAAATACAAAACGCTATCATGCATGCTCTGAATATCTCATTGGTATGTCTATCATTAGAATTCCGAGGTTGTGTGTCCCGACCTTGATGTACAACTTTCGATTTGACTCTGCAGCAAATCACAACGTTGCATTTGTAATAACAGTATAGATAAGGGATGGGAACATCTGTTCAGGTTGACTTCAGCTACTAAAATACATGTAATGGCAACTGCTTAAGTAATTTATGTTAACCTCTTCCAATATTCTTGATTAATGTCACTGCGATTGTAAGTTTTCCAATCAAAATCCTTCTCTTCTGTAATGCAATATGTAATGGTATAAGCTTTCATTGATATTTCAAACTTATGAGCCTTGTCCAGCGGCCAGACTAAAAGGCCCCATCCGCCACACCCTATCAGTTTAGGTTAGATTATGAAAAATTAGGTTAGGGTTTTCGGGGTGGGGCGGATGGGGCCTTTTAGTTTGACCGCTTATCCAGATACATTCCTAAAGAGGGACGCACAAAATGAGCCTATTTGATGCATCGAAAGAATGGACTGGGGTTGTAGCCGTAGCACTATATCTAGTGAGCAAAAGTCAACATTGCCTAAACTCCAAATGGCGCACCGTTCGCATTACCGTCAGGGGGTATGTCCGATTTGGCCCATTTACGAACTTAGCCTTCGTTTTGACCCTAGATACAGAAAAATTTTGACCCCTAGATTCCTACACAGAAAATTTGAAAGTTGTAACTTAATCCGTTCGAAAGTTATCGCGCACACGGACGGACAGACAGACATAGCATTCGCATACAGAGTAAACTAAAGCTACTCTGAATAAACGAAAAATGTTGCCATTATGTCAAGAACGGAAAATAACCAGTGTTACCTGGATTTTTCAACTTTGCTTGATTTAGTTCGAATTTCCATTAAAATTATTAACAAATGAACTGAAAATGTTACAATTATGTAAAAGACCCGAAAATACCAGAAGTTACCTAGATTTTTCAACTTTGCTTGATTTAGTTCGAATTTCCATTAAAATTATTAACAAATGATCTGATATAGTGCTACAACTTATAAAAACCCCAGTCTATTATATAGATGCATCAAATAGGCTCATTTTGTGCGTCCCCCTTTCAATTGCTTTCCGTACATATTTAAATTACATAGTGTGTCATAATGTCCATTATCAAAAATGGTGCACAGAGGAAGAAATGGTCCTGTGTTGGCAAATAGTATATAAATAGAGGAAAACATAATTAAGAATACTGGCCAGGGAATTGAAAATCTAGATGTAAACAAGTACCTACTGGTGGGGCATTATAAACGTGGCGAGCATCTCTTGTTTCTAGTTGTGTGTTATGGGGACGAGTATCTTGTCCAACTCTTCACGGTAGAGAAAACGATAAGAGGTATCCCATTGAGTGAGTTGCGGACTGGTACTGATGTGCAAAGTGTGGTCGAGAGAGCCTAGCTTATATTTTATGTCAACTTGAGCAGCGTTTGGCTGCTTTAGGTGCAATGGTTCATGAATTCATGGATTATGCTATGGTCATTACCTCAAGCAGCTTGGTCGCCTCAAACTCCTGCAGTTGTTTTTGGAATCCTGAGTTAGGATTGGACACAGGCCGAGCTCCTCGAACAACTTTAAGAGCTTCATTCCATCGGAGGGAGGTGATGGTCATGATGTAGCCAACGGCAATCGTCACACTTCGAGACATACCCGCTAAACTGTAACAGTCCATAGAAAACCATGAATATAGAAAAGCTATAAACGTATTACGGAGAGCTACTCGAAATATTACTTTTCATTTGCAGTCGTACTGGATTCCCTGAACAGTATTTGATCTAGGAGCCCATATTCCATTGTCCCATTAAATTAAATCACTTAGAGTGAATTCCCAGCATGCATGGTTAGGAGCAATTGTGCACATATTTAGCTATTTACTCTACACACACAGCAAGGTACTAACAATAAATAGGTACGATCTACGATACGAAGTAAGTAATAATATGGAACGCTCAATGCAATATCTAAAGACATTACGACAGTGTTTAATGTACGTTCAGCTCGTGTAAAGTAGGAATTGCTCTGCAGTCTGTCTACTTTATGTAAATAAGCTTGCTTTCAGTGTTGCTTAAGAAATCCTTTCATCCAAGTACGACTGTTTGTATTGATGTCCTTAGTAATCATAAGATGTTGAAATTAATGTTTTGATTTGTATACTCACCAGTGAATGAGGACATTGCCCCCTTGGACCCTTGCGCTGTGGATGAAGTCGTTACAAGCGGGAATGTATTGAGAAAGATTTTGGTATGGTGAATCGGACGCCATGATGCACAAATACTCCTTGTCCTACACAGAGAAAAGAGATTGATGAGAATGAGTGGTGAAGGCATTATTCATTCCACAGGAGAGAATCCCTCCGAAGTGAAAATGCCTAAATGGGAAGGAACGGTCGGGGAGATAATGCCAGACAGACAGAAGGTACGCAGTCAAAGTTAAAAGAGCTATTATTTCAGTGCTAGGCTCTGTATAGTTGGTTCTGACGTAGATATAACGGAGGATGCCCCCAATACCAAAATGCCTATGTTAGCTCACTCGTGCAATTTTAGAGATGAATTCATGTTTGTATTGTATCTGTTCTCTGATAGCAACAATAAATTTTTCCCATACATTCATACTACAGCTAATCGATAAACACAAAGCTCCTCGTCTTTGTTATTCTCTAAATATTAGCACTATGCCTAACTATACTTTGTCATAGCTATGCAAAGCCATTTTCACTTCACCTATATCAATGTATCAATAGTGTACAATATAGTAGTAAACAATATCCTAAGTGCCCATTAGTACGTCAAATTCAAACTGAAACTGAGCCTTTAACTATGCAAAGGTTTTTTCTCTATAGGAGATATGGCATGGCCACATGAAACCCGTTTTAACTAATGGCACTACATGTTTAGCCATCCCTACCAATATCAATAGACTAAGGCTTAAGTACAGATGACATTCTTTATTGAAGGAAATTCCTGCCATTGCTGCACTACGATAGATAAGTAAATATGGACCTTTTCAACTTACTGAACAGAAACCTACGACTTTTACTCTACTTGTACAAATCCTCTTCAGACCAGCTCAGCACGCAAAGAATTCTTTATGACGCACATTCATTCAAAATTTAATTTCAGAACAGACTCTTTGAAGCTTAGAAAGCCAATAAAATCCCTGTAAACAAAATGGACACTGGCTATCTGCATGATAATAAATACTAAAACAACATTTCCATGTTGTAATACTGCTGGTTGAATAATTGGACCACTTCTCTCTCATCTACGTCAACAGTAGGTACAATCATTAGCATTCCCTCACCTTTCACATTCTTATCTACTAATAGTGTATTCTGGCTCAAACTAACTGCATACTAATGTACCTCGGTGAAAATAAAACAAACACATCATTATTTTCTTGCCAGATTGCAATTTTCTATCTCTCCATGTACGAACATGTTCTTTACTCTAAATTGTACAAATGTACAGATAAAGTACCCAATTGGCTACAAGCAAGCATAGTATGTATGATTTTCTAATTTAATATTCAGAATGTGTAAATAATTTATTCGTTATTTATGATTCCAGTCCTAGCCGTAAGTCCTTCTCTCTCGCTACTTAGATAAGTTACTGCAATGATCATTATATCGGTATATCGTGTAAACTGTAGACATAGCTATGGGTACTGTGTCACAATAATGTGCATTGCACAGATCATTACTATTTAGGACTATGCTTTCAAAATGTCCCAATAATATAGTATTACATAAAAACCCAAATAACCTCGGCAAGTCCATTTTAGTATACAAGTAGGCAAAAAATAGTATAATATGATACTTAATGCAATATAAACTAACCAAGGTAGGTAATTTATAGATAAGAAAGGATGTTTGTGAGTCTCGATAATGATAAAGTTGATGTTAAAATGGTTTTCAGCTTTTTATTGTTCCGAAGAGAGAACTGAGAGATAAAGACAGTGATTTTTTACTTGAAAGACTTGAGACTACTTTTGTTGAGGATGGGACATTGTTACGGGACACTTGGCTTTCAATAGATGTGATATCTGTTTTTTGCATTGAGATGAAAACATTAGAGAGATGAAATATTACAGTAGACAATAGACCGGAAGGAGACAGTGGGAGCGGAATGTTGCCATTGCTAAAAAAGAGTAGATAGTAGATAGCAGGTACTTTATATTCGGGTATTATATATTTCACAAGTTTTCGGGTTGACTTTAAGGGAGTTTGTAGTGAGTCTCTAAGCTGGAGTTGGAAAAGAGTATGGAAAAATAAGAAAAAGTGCCGTATAATTTCTCTGGTAATGCATTTTGTAGTAATGTGTATGAATGAAAGTATAGGATCATCAATTTACAAGTAATAATGAAAGAAAAGCCTTTTCGGACATGTTCACATGGCATAACAGTATATTTCAAGAACTGTGATTGCAAAGGAAGAAATTCCACGTCGGCAGAGCCGGAGCAATCAGACACTGACAGAAATGCCAAACCAATGCGCTGATATATTATAAGAGTGTCTCTAGGCATCTGCAGCGTGCACCCCTATGAATATAGATATCCGACTCTTCTAAGTCAAACTATCCAACTTTTCCCATTGATCCTGACCTTGCACCAATTTTATTTCCCATCTCATCATGGACTTCTCTGGCTACGTAGTCACTACGAAAGTTGCCTACCTACCTTAATATTAACTTAAGTTTCCTACTTTTGTGTGTGCTAAGCTCCCATTATTCTGCTCATCGTCCTTTGCCGTCTTTTAATATTACCTGAGCTGTGTGTGAGCACTAAGCACATGTAAAATGTAGTCAGGAGAGAGACATGCAGCTTTATAGTTGCAGTTAGATGTGGCTTTATGATTCAGCTGAGAATTGTAGCAGAGCACACTTTACCCGAAATGGAATCCATTAGGTAAAATAATAAGGAGTGTTGATCACAACCCGTTTGCCTCGCCTCTGTGAATGTGATGCTTTATTTCTAACCGAATTTTCACCGCTTCCCTTTCTCTCTCAAAGACTTCACGCTATTATAGTCACTCTCCAGAAACTTCCTATCCTTACGCTAAAGTATGTACTTACACTCCGTCTATTTACAACTGACTCACACAGAACAACACAGATACAGGCAAACCAACTGAATATTTTTTTCCCTTCCTTTCACTAGACTTTTCCTCCAATTTATGAACGTATCAGAAAATATTCTTGAGCAACCAAGGGGAAAATCCAATTTACAAATTCTAGAAAATATGTCCTTAATAACCTACATGATTATTAGACAAGACTACCAGAGATAGCACTAAAAACTGCAGAATGAATTTATCATTCTCTATGTCCTTGTTGTCAATCTAATAAACCAGCCATTATTACAGACCTTTAAACTACTGGGATGGTATTATAGTAAACCTATTTCTATAGTATGCGCATGAATATACTGACATAATTCGTAGTTTACGACAAAAATGGAAATTTTATCGCTTCAATTTTATGTCACACAGTATAACGCTCTATATAGTGTATGCAACCGGGATAAAGTCTTATCTTTTTTATAACGGATTACTGTCATGAACAATCTACTCAGTAAGCCTACAATTTACAATTCGTATGTGAATATTTGGTTGTAAATAATACCAACACCTTTACTAAACAGCCCTTTTCTGTCAAGTTTTCAGTGTGAACTTGTGGAATCTAAAATCAATAAGACTTAACTATAGTAATATAATTTGTTAAGTGTGCCATTATAATTTTGTAAGCTAGTTTCTCACTACAATAGCTAATACTGAAGGATAGACTAATTCTCAATTACATTTTGACTGGGTGGGTATGGGCAGGTTTAAGTTTAACACGCACAGAAATATAATGAATCCTTTTCATCCGCTCCATTGAACATTTCTGGGCTGAAGTAGTAAATCTTTAAATGCCCATTAATTTCATCTACCTTGCATGCTAGCTGTCACAATATTTCACCGATTATGTTCTCTTATATCAGCAATACGCAATAAATATGAAATAAAGGAGCAGACGAAGGCCAAGAGGTAAGTAGTTAGTACTTGAGTATAATAACCATATATTTATCTACCTATCTACATATATGTGTTTGGTGGAGAAAGTTGTGGTCCATTTCTAGCCTTCAGAGTCCTTACAAATGCAATTTGTCTCGTCTGTATTTTTAGTATTGCATTGAAGAAAGCAATTTAGTGTGTTCTCCAAGTCTGTACATCACATCAAAATCAGAGTGGGAGCGTTGAATGAGCTGACAAAAAGAATGAGTGTAAGCAACGACCTAGACTGGCTGAGATGGCGACAGTCGAAAAGAGAGTTAGGCAAGAAGAGCATTATTATTGCAGAAGTTTGCTCTTCTCTGCTTTAACTGACAAAACGTAAAGATGGTATGTAAATATATCTCCCTCGACTCAAACTCAACATCAGCGAGGAGAGTTTACTCTTTTTTGTATAACATACCCTATTTCTATGTACATACCGTACATATATAAGTCCATACATTTATGTATGAGTTTACTTGCATCTTGTACTATAGGAGATGCATTATAATAATAAATATAGGATAGAAGGAGCAAGATGATTTTTCTTACAGAGTTTTACTAACTGTGTTTGCTTTCTCCTTGCCAAGGGAAAGTAAATGCATTTTGCGTGTAGTTGCACTTTCTTATCAATTGCAATATACGTAAGTCTATATAGGAAGGTTATTAAATGTGTAAAGAGAGTCTTGGTTAGGGACATAATATATTAGAGTTAGTTTGAACATATTTGGAATGAAAATGTATGTTGAGTGAGTAGAGGAAGAGAACAGCACTTGATTTGAGCCTTTATCCTCCATAGCAAATATAGTCCTAAGAATAGATGTGTGTGTATCCAACTCATAAGTAATACAAGGACTACAATAGAAACTGGAACGGGAGTGTTGAAGAGAGAAAATGCGAGACTCCCCAAAGAAAAGCATAGGCATCCCTTGTAAGTGAGTGCAAGAACGTAGTACTCCGAGAAAATCGAATGCAGCAAGGAGAAGTCATCTGTACATGCATTTCGTTCCCAAAAACTCCAAGGAACAACAGAAGCCTATCCATATCAGGATCCCACAGCCCTACTTCTCCGCATTCGCCCAATACAACGAACTGCTGGAAAATTCTGTTGTCCATGAGGAAACCTTTGTTCGTCTTGACAAAACTCTTGCTTTTTCTTGTTGGGACTTTGTTTGTTGAATTTGGAGAAGGCATCGTCTTCATTTCCTCCTTTTCCCTCATCCTCTCTCCTAAACTAGATTTTCCTTGTGTATTTTAACTGAACACTCAACTGTAACTGTGAAAGCAGAAAGAAAATACAAAATTCGGAAAAACAAAGTGCAGATGTACCCAAGATGGCAAAACACAATAGAATCTCCATTGCGGCACAAGAATCGGAACATGACAGAATGAAAATCTTGTTCTTGTGATGAGCCTTAGCTTCTCTTTCCTTACCATGCTTCCTGAGGATGAGAAAAGACAAGGCCGAGGGAAAGACAGGGAAGAGGGTCCTCCTGTGGAATCTGCACAACCTTGAGCACTCAAAGAAAAACTCTGTCTTTCAACTTGATATATTAGACCTGTACAGACTTTCGTACTCTTGTAGTTTCAGGCAATATTCAAACTATATACTTCTTTAACTACCTACTAGCTACCTTCACGCAGTCAAATCACTGCATGGCATCTTCTTCCAATACTATACAGACTACACAAAACTGTCACCAACATATATCTGTAGTCACCCGTAATACAATTTAATACTATATACTTACACTTTTTATAATATACCACTATACTTGAGTTACGCCACTTTTATGTCTATATAGGTACTTACCCCTTTTTTACATCTACCTATAACATCCGAAAGAGAACCTAATGCATGTCTTATGTATTTAACAGGAGCAACCTTCTTGAAAGGGCCTACCAAGGCGAAGTAATATTCTTCTGTCTGTCTTACCTATTGCCTAAAGGAGACAGAAAGTCAAAGACTCAATGTATATGCCCTGCCCTTTGACATACGCTCAGGTATCTTCCATTCGCATACACAGAATACACACGTCTCTTATATGCATTTTTAGTCATCGGAAACTTCGCAGTATCTTGGTATATGGGAAGCATTACTATATAATGATGGCCATTGATACTACTTTAGCGTAACTCTTCATTCTAGCTTATACTGCGGCTATGCTCTCAATAAATTGACATGAAGAATAACCCTGAAACTTGAGATGAGATAGATAAGACGGAAATCAAATCTCATCTGTCCCGTTCGATACCAACTTGTTCAGACTCAGTCTTGTTTTAGGAGTCTAATACTAGAATTCACATGTAATTTGATGATCTTCCAATTCTGCTCAGCACTAAATTCTGCTTAGTCTATTCAATTTTCCATCTACATTACCCAAAAAGGCACTTATTGCATATAATCCTCTATATCTTCAATTCTTTCGAAAATATGTGACTCGATACTTTTAGCTAACATAGCATCTTTAGTTTGGTTTGGATTCTTTCTGTCTTTACCATAATTCCTCCTTGTACAGTTTTAAATTGCAGCTTTTTGATGTGTCGATGTCGGGTGCATTTTTCGGTACTAAACTTATTTTGAATGTAAAATTTGCTCTAACAGGTCAGATCAATTTCTAAATATTACATAAAATATTTGATAAATGAAGTTCTACTTTGCATTTCAGATTTGGGGATAATTTCCTACCCTTTCTTCTAGAATTCTATGACGTAAACACTCCTAACTTTTGCCAACGAAAACGTCATTACTAGATTTTGAGTAGCCTTATAACGGATATAAAAGCCTATTTTAGAAAAGTACCCACTGCATTTGGGAAGTTGATGATTGCATCTATTTAAGAGGAGGACTGGGGCATAATGGTTAGTACTGAATATAATGTAGCATATAAAATATACACCATGATTGTAATGACGATTTTTATCAACTGCTCTATATAGTAATGTGGGCTTGGGGTATACGGTGTGATAGATTGATTGATTACATTGAATATATCATAGAAAAGTCTGCACGTTTGTTTCTTGAGGCAGAAAAAGATTTATGATGCCGAGTCGAGTGTATTTTATTTGTGGTTAGCACTTCTTGTTGCTGCTGGTGGTAGACAGGTATGCAAATACGGCAGTCTTTGAGCCGAGTCAACAGAAGACGGAGCAACGGAGACTTTTGCCGTACAGATGCAATTGGTACGTAATGGCATAGCGGCAGTAACATAGAGTTTACCGTTCCGCAGTACATGCATAAATATTTTCTTGGCCTATTTCCCCGAGTAGAATTGCCGATGTATATGGAATTGATTGTAATAAGATTAGGGTTTTATATCACCACTTAGAATATAAAGTAGCATTACACACGAAATTTACACTTAACTTTATCCTTTGACGATGTTTCAACTGTGAGTGTGAGTACATGTTGAAACAAAGTGAAAAGTGCATTAGGCACTAACAGTTTAAGTTGAGAGGAGGGCTACTTGAATGTGTACATACGTGAGACTACTTATGTGTGTCCATAATATATAAATAATGTTTTGTTTGCTAACTATTACTTCTTTCACTCATGTTACATTTACAGAAAGGTCAATTGTAAGTATAAATTGGAATGTAAGTAGCGTGTGCTCAAAAATGCCAAAGTGCGTGTTTTGATGCACAAGTCAGATAAGCGAGTTGAAATTTTTATCTGGAGACCGTGTCTATCTGGTGGCATGAAAAGCATATCTTGGTGTGCATTCTGTCAGAAACTAACTAAATAATTTAATGTTCAGGACACAAGGCTTGAGTTGGACTTGGATATATGTAGCTTTGTAGTCAAAATGAGAAAACTTTCTTCAGCCCACTAAAACACACTAGAGCTCCATTAATTTTTAGAAAACTCCAACAGACTAGAGGATACAGTAAATTGGACGTATTATGCCTTGAAAGATGAGAAAGCAGTAACTACAGCGTAGAAATTCTAGTCGGAATAAACTATGATATACTACACTGTCTGCTGTCTGTATAAGTAAGTTTGCTACAAACTAAACTAGTAAATTCAAATTCCTGGAGAGGAGAGATAGTAGGGGAAATGGATGAGAAAGGGGAAAACTTTAGAATTTCATGTTTATTAACATTTTAGCCTAGGTTTCGTTTTTCGTCCCCAAGCGAAGCAGTATGTAAATAGTTTATTGGGCTTGTGGGCTGAGCCAAACCAAACTAGCTGTCCAGGGAATCTAAATTTTCACTTGAGCTACAACTTTCAACGAGAATGAGTGAAGAACTATTGAGTGCTTTACTTTTCAAATGGGTTATCTTGAGTCAAGCATTAGACCACAAGTTTATTGAAACTCAAACTAAATAGACTTGCAAGTTGCATTGAGAACTCTCGAAGCACTTCCTTTTAACTGAATAGTGAGTGCATATAGGAATTTTATCCCGAGTAAACTTTCACCCCCCAAAATTTCTATTCATTTTCCTACATTGTTCTTCTGTATTCATTGAGCACAATGCAATTGGTACTTGTGTATATATTTACATTTAGAGACGAAACTTTTCAAAAACATCTCCAAGGGGAAATAAGATTTCCAAAGAGATGCCCTGCGGATTTCATATATATCTTATTACAAAAGGAAGTAGCTTCATGACATAAATTCCATCACCATTCACTTAAAGAGAGAACCTAAACAAACGGAAGATCCATTAGTAGTGACGATAACAGTCTTGAAGGGAAACTCTCAAATTCTAGCAACCTGATAAAGTCTGGAATTCTCACTCGACTCTGCCTAGTCGTCAATTAGGAAAGAAGGAAAGTGAATAAAATTAGTACGTACATGTAGGGATAGGCTCTCCAGACTAGTCTCCAGCAGCTTCTTAATATCTTGAGCACCAAATGCTTTTCATTGCTCTTTCCATTTCATTTACTGTTAGTTAACTTTACTGTTTAATTAATAATTACAACTGTCACAAATCCGACAAGTTATTCCAGCCATTCTCCCCAAGTTTCAAATATCAAAAAATACTTGACTCTTTCACAGACTGTAATGGATAGCATAATGGCACCCATAACAATCCTACTACATAATAAGCCTAATTCTACCAGCTACGCGTTACTGCTGTGTACCATTTCCATTTGGCAGCATGTGCTACTTCAATATTAGTCCTTTCATTCGAAATTCCAAGATTTACTATAAATTAACCGTAGTTTTTGAAAAACAAAAGACTACAGATGTCTGGGTGTAGTCAGTGAGTCTCTGGTGAAATACTAAGAGAAAAGGAGTGAGAACCCAAGAAGTGAAAAGCATATGGGATACATTAAAGTTGCATTTCAACACAGAACATCATTTCACAACAGTAACTATGTCATATCACATCAGTTTGCACTCCCATAAGAGCAACTCAACTTAGCTTAAGTGCAAAATTCTACCTACCTAAAGGCACATATTGCTATCATACGTTCAATTCAGAGCAATATTTTATGTCTCGGTCTTATGATCATATACATTTACATACAGTTTTCACTAAGGTGAAATTAAATATGTAGAAAACCAATATCCTGAAGAATGAATCGAGAAATGGAGTTATTATCCGTTTTCACCATATTTGGTAAAAGACTTCTTTTCCTGGGAATTCCCAACATGAACAGGAAGTGACACTATAAAACAACTCGGGACATTACAGTTGGAAGAAAGTCTTATCAGAAACGTCAATCTTGGTACATATGCAGTCATAATATTTAATTTAACCAGGCAATCAATACAACAATGTGGGATTCATAAATGAAAAAATTCTAAAAAAATTAAAGTGGGTCAACTATATTATGTAACCCTAAAGGGACTTTTGACATCTGCAACGAAATTGAATTGACGCAGTAGAAACTACACTGTCACTTTCCCATTTAATCAGGATGAATCACTATTTGGGTTTTGATGTGATATTTTTTGCATTAAAAATTTTCCAACAGACATATGTACATAGTGAAAGAAGTGAAAGTTACATTTGCCCATGTAGAGAAAGTATGACAGTGATAAATGTATGATATCTGATGCATTTTAGCGTTTGATGGATGTCACTTTTATCATTGTGCCACTTTTGCATTTTGAAATAGAAAAGTTACGACATCATGTGGTCCTGACCCTGTAGATGTGAAAAGAAGTATGGCAGAAATAAATTTGGAAGTTACAATTTGGATGTCTATTCTGCGTGTAGAGCATTTCTTTGTCGGCATATGGGATGCGAGGAGAGCAGCCGTTGCATTGTCTGTTTAAATTTTTGATAAACTTCGTTATTGCAGTGTACTGCCAACTAACAAGTGCCAAAATTCTCAGGAAGACTCTTATCTCCTCTTGATGTTAGTGACTTTCTTTGGGATGTCTATGAAATTGCCGTCTCAAATTCTGTTTCTCGCGTCAAAGGGCATTGCATTACCTTCTGTGATACACTTTAGTACTTGAGCACAAAAAGATCAGTAGCATAGTATAACATGATCATAAATACAAGCACATAATAGAGTGAAATGCAAATAAGACAAGCCCTCCGACGGCTACGTATTAACTCGCACTCCACGGGTATAATAATAATATTACTAAATCCAATGTTAAATTACATACATCCGGATCAGCCAGCTTGGTTTACTACTCAGTTCAGTTGAATGACTGACCCCGTTAGGTCATAATCCACTCTATTATACAGAACGAGAGCCATTCGAAAATTTATGCGCAATGAGATAGCAGACGGTAGTGGTTTAGTTCAGTGTTTGATGGCACTGAGCTGTCATCCTGCTAACCTATCTATATATCTGTAACGCAACGTAGAAAATTGCGTCCGTGCATAATACCCTTAATGTGACATACATACTTTCAGCATTAGTTTAGCAGTGCTTTAAAATAAGCTCATAAATATAACTGCGAGCTCAGTTGTATGGCTGGGGCTACATTATACAGGACTATGAATAAGCACCGCAAATACAAAGCATGTGCTAAATTGTCATGTAGTTGCTCTGCACGGATGGAACCACAGAGAATTCTGTGTGCCTGTCAAAACGTCAATTTGCATATATGTTACTATAGGAGAAAGAACAGATTTACTGCATATAGAGTGTACGTAGTGAAAGTCAAAACGCAAATCCTTGGTGTTTCGTTGTACTACTGTGTTCGTTTGCATGTTTTCTCGAGCGGATTGGTTTGTGCACGGTTGTATGGGTAAATATATTCTTCGTGTCGTTTTAAACGACTAGAAAGGTTTATGGTATTAAGCATATATAGACTAAGTCTATAAGTAAGGCTAATATATATGCATGTATATAACTACTTATATATTAGAGTAGCTGTGTAGTTTATTCATGAGCATGGATTTGTGGTTGGACATTTTTTGAATTGAAACCGTGAAGTAGTACTACAGAGTAAAATATTTCTCTGGGCTTAGGATTCGTGTCCTATTGCCTGTCATTGACATGTGGTACTTTATAGTGCTTACTTTTTACTGCCCTGCAAATAAACGCAGAAATAATTACACGAGAATAAATATAAACGTCTTGATCTACAGAGTTGTAGTTTGTAGTTGTGAATGTAGACTACAAGCCCAGATATTTGAATGGGCATTTATTTAATGAATGTGTGGTCTACCATTGTGTAACCGGATTTATTTTCTCCGACAGAAAAATTACCGTTGTAAATACATACACATGGCATAGGACGCCCATCAGATGTAGACATTGATCTGCTATCAAATTTTATGAATGAAATGGAACAAAGCCTATTGCTCTGCGGAATTACAATAGACCTAGGTGTAGCTACTCTGTGTCGAAAATATATATCGTAACCAGATCTTTTCAATCAAATGGAAAAGGCTTTTATTGTAGGAGAACTGTAAGGAAATATCGTTTTTCCGGTATTCCCTTCCAGGAATTTCCTCTTTTCTCTAAAGAGAAAATAAGAAACACATAAGCAAGGTAAAATAGTGGAGGACCGCAGAGTACAAGTGCTTAAAACACCAAAAACTCTTGGTCCGTATAATACCTACTAAATAGTTGTACCCATACCTAGTATACTACTACGACTAACAATCCATTCGGTTGGCCCCGGATCCAGTCGGCTATACAGATTGATCCACTACTATCCCAACCTCCCACGCCAACTTTGCAAAATAAAAAACTTGGCAGTCGGCACCTAATACCAGATTACTATCATCTATCCAGTCTTTTCTTCATTAGCTAACTAACCAACCCGTTGTTACGATGAGGGAAATAAAGCTGCTTACACATAAGTATGTAGCTAAAGTACTTACTAGTAGCTAAAGTATTAAATGTAGATCACTCTTTCTGCTTTCTCCACCAAGGGCAGTGCTACTTTCACTTTTGCTAAGTAAATATATTTTGGCCTTATTTTTTCTAAATGAGAAATATAACTTTGCGGTAACCCCAGTCTGCTTTTCTACCCGGAGAAAGTAAATAAATAGTCAGTTGAAGAAAGTTGAAGAGATTTTCAGTAAGTTGAGTTGAGGAAACAGGCTCTCTGGGGCCAAATGACGCATTGCTGGTGTATAACATGTACTGGCTAGCACGCGATCCCACTATTACCAGTATTACCATTTACCCACCACCACCGACACCGAGCGTCTATCTCGCTCCAACCTCCCTACACTGAAATTCAGCTTGCAAGAGCTACCTTCCCCATCTTATTGTATTATGTGCACCATATATTACACAGGGGCTGCCTAAACACACTTATATCATACACTATACAAAGTCTACCCACAGCCTTAGTAGTCATATAATGTAAGTATGTAAGTAACCAATGCAATGCACGTATCATTCGGAATTCTAGCACATGTCTTGTCTTTTTCCATGAACCTTTCTTTATATTATGCACGTAAGTTCCCAGTAAAATATGCATATAGTATCTTACGATTAGTTACACTATAATATTATCCACCTGTACCTATACAATGTGCATTTACATAAAATAAATGTAAAAGCTCCACCAGAGCGTCAAAGGCATATTGCTGTCAAACGACCATACAAAATACAGGCCCATAATCTAAAATACCTCTCCTACCAACAGCTCTGCTACAGTAGAAGGAGTTTTTCTTCAAAGAACCTTAGCTTAGCCTTAGTCGGTTATTTGCAAACTTTATTCGATAGTACACACACATACACTATACACAATACTATTTTATTCTACACATCTAGCGGCCATAACACTGAAACAGGCACATATCGTTAGAAATTATAACTTGCTAAAGTAAGTGTTGACCTGTTCAGACTAAACATGAAACCCATAACTTACAAGTCTAATGGACACATCACTTCCACTCTTCCACACATCCTCATCTCTAAATTCCCTGTGTCGCCCCATGGCACTAGAACTTTTCTCTTCGGAATTTTGAACAGATATTTTCTATGTATATACCACCACGTACACGAATTACTAAGAACAGAGCGATTATCATAATTTGCTAAAGCTAAAGAGACTGCTTGACAATAAGCGACCAGTTCCCTAAAACAAATGGTGTAACACTTTTTGCTACAGAAAAGATATACTAAGTATACTTCATATCTATAGTAAGGTCTGATATATGCTTATATAGAAGTTTGCGAGAGATATACTAGAAATAACAAAAGGATATATGCATATATGAGAATGTGCTTACCAAGAGGAGTATTTTCTCATCAAATTCAATCTTTGTCTGGCATCCAATTTTTTTGAAGTTATATTATTGTTCGGAGAAGCCAAACACATTTTATGGGTAGGTGCATTCTTAC
The DNA here is from genome assembly GCA_019776445.1 of Tomocerus maximus. NCBI lineage: Eukaryota > Metazoa > Arthropoda > Collembola > Entomobryomorpha > Tomoceridae > Tomocerus > Tomocerus maximus. The sequence goes on along the minus strand of JABASH010000216.1, from coordinate 10,746 downwards.
ATATCGAAAAGAGCTAAACTTTTGTCTTTTTTCCCCTTCCTACTTTCCAATTCCAATAATGTGAAAAAGATTGGTCAGACTAAGGCTGGAATGGGAAACACCGCACTGCGGGTAGCATTACGTGTGTCTACTACTATACAGAGGTCAGAGAAATATATTTTATAGACCAATACACTTATTACTATCAAAGAGCTACTAATGCTAAAAACCAATAGTTTGCTGTACTAACTGCACTAATATATAGGGAGCTACCCATCACTTATTTCCGACGTGAGTGAAATCAATCCAAACGATACATACATACCTGGCTGCATGGCTCGGCCTGCAGAAGTGAGTTGGATTGGGATGGGAGTTAAGTGAACTGATCGTGAGCTCAATGGACTGAGTTGAATAGCTACATGTTAATTTATTGCTTTAGTTTGCCAACTATTGTAACTAAGAAAACTACTCCTAAGCATCCATTCCATGTAGGCATTTCGATTCAACTTCTTAACGATACCAAAACACTTTTAGTTACTTTCTCATTTTCTTTAGGAAATACTAATGTGTCTAAGGTTATGTAATGTTTACATTCCAAGGTAAGTTGTACCATGGCTATTCCCCCAAATTAGCTTTCTATTCTACATTTGTACAAACGCAACGGAAATTCATTCATAACTAGTCTAGGTTTCAATACCTACATTCTGCATTCGCATTATACTAACAAAATAAATGTTCCATGAATTTTGCACATCCAATAGACACCTATTTACCGCTTCCAATCCACAGTATAAAATTTTAACCGCAAATTAATTAGTAATAATGTTTAAATAGATTTAGAATTCCTCCAGTAATGTTATGCCCACAATAAAATTATTGTTTGTATACCGTAAAATTAGAGAACATATTCAAATTGTCGAAATTGACGATAGAAAGTAAATTTTCAACTAAAAAGTTTTTTGGCCGCGCTAAATACAAGTTTTTTCATCAGTTTTTACTGAATGAGATTTCTTGTTAGCCGTTCCCTACTAAATTATTACTTTTAGGAGTTCCGATGACGTAAATTAAAGGAAGAGTATCATAAAATGAGTGTAATTTGTAGTATATAACATATATTGGTCATAAAGATGATATTATAAAGCACAGTTTGCGTTTTCAAGGACAAGTATTGGGGCAGTCCCAATTACTTATAATTTGATGTAATTAAGCAATATAAAGGATAAAGAGAATGAATTATGGCGTACCGAATGAAGCCTCCGAGCAGCATCATGGATGGCAATTATGTGAGTGATCTTGTGACGTTCCAGCTGACTAGCATCTTTCGAATCCCGATAGTTCCCAACGTATAGCCCTGATAACACCTAGAAATTCATTACAGACAGTTAGCCTCTGGGATAATTGATGGCAGCAAGTTTTCGCAGTAAAGAAATTAAGAACGCACCCCATTTGTTCCAATTCCACCACTACCGACAGTATAGTGATTGTGTTATATATAAGGACTCTCGAAAGAATAACTCGGTACTTATTAGTGCACCCTTAACTTATTCTCTTTAGTAAAAAATCAATAGTTTCTCTAACTTTCGAAGCTACTCACGACTTTTCAATTAAGTTTCTACCTTCCAGTGATGTACACTAATGGGGGGCCAAAAACTGATACTCAGACCCTCTAATTCTTTGTCAGTAGTAGTATAGTCAAGAGACTATTAGAGAAGTGAGTCAGCATTCATTAATGAAGTTATATAACAAATGTGCAAAATACGTTCTTTTTATGCATCCGTAAATACTATCTCTATTATATTTCTCAATTGGATGGGCCAAAGTTTTTCCTGTGCTTTTCCATTTTGAGGGGTATACTACGAAGACCTTTCTGTCTAGAAATAGTATATTTGAGCATTGACGATATATGGAGATATATTATGAGATAACAGAGGTAGATACTTTATCATATCCACTCATCCGTTGACCGCAAGCGAGTGAAGGAAGGAAATCCTAAGATAAGATCTCCTCTAGGGAAATATGAATGGTAATAATACATCTATGTAGCCAGAAGTAGGGGAGAGTAGACTAAAACAGACATAGTTACCAAGTGCCTAATGGTACGAGTAAATATCCGAGTATATTCCAATAATATAACGGTTTAGTCAGTTGATATGATATGGTTTGCGAGAGGAGAGAGCATTATCAAAATCCTTGAAAACACGCATTCATCCTTAGACTGTCTTCTTTTTCCTACAGAAAGACTTATGTGGCTTAGCTATAGAGAAAAAATCTCTCCTACTTTCTCTAAACTTTCACCTTATTTTTTCAAATTCGGGAAATATAATATATAGTTTTATCGTGTAAACCTTGGGATTTTTGTTGGATAGTTGGAGCCATTCCAATCAAATTACATTGCAGGCGACGACATCAGCAATCCAACTGAAATGTCACTTTGACTTTGGCCACTGTCCCACACTGTGCCATGTCTCTAATCTAACATCTATTTATTAGGGACTACACTTCTACTGCAAGTACTTTCCACCTTGAGAACTTGAGACGGTACGCAGTGAACACACATCCAGTGCATGTATGCATTAAGAATCATTGTCACAAACTTAAGTAAATCTCTATTTGTTATGTACGTAGTAAGTTAGGGTTCTCCAAATAAATACTCTTCATTAAACTTCCCTGTTCCCATCCATCGTGTCAGAGTTGGAGTTTCTTTGCAGACTCTGCGAGAAAAACAGGAGAATAACGAACTCTGGTTTACTTTGCTGGGAGTCTAGCCCGAACTGAAGAACTCTTGTATCGGAAGCAATCAGCGGCTCTCACGACATCGTTTTATAGCTTGTAATTTATACCCTACTGTTATTTAGTTTGCTCAGCTAGGCATTAACGAAACTTCTTCTGTACAATAGAGAGTAGTTTAGTAAGCTATATGTCCTTTGCTGTCTCGTAGCGAATTGCATTCTGTGTATCTATTGCCAAAATAGCTAAACTATCATATAGCACATCCAATGTAGGACACTCAGCTTTTCTGCTTTGATTGTCTGTCGCCAATCTGCTTGAGATTTAGCGTAGGCTTTAAACGCATTTGCAGTACATAAACGTACTTTCTACCTTAGATAAGGTAAGAAAGGCGAAACTGAACAATTCAATTTTATTGAATGTTGCATTATGTCCCAGACTAACTCAGCCAAACACACTTTCGACATTAATCTCCTTAATCCTGCTACTATTTGCAAATCTCTTAATGTATTAACAATAAGTAAACTTGTCCATTAGGCTTAATATATAATCAGGATTATTCTCTCTTTATCCTTGTGAAATAGCAGCTGTAAAAATTTTATGTACGACCAGCATTTACTTAGTGATTTGACATCATCCTTAGAAAATAAATAATTCGTTTACTTATGCATTCTCTGTTGTTTCATGCTGCATCTGTGCTTTTGCTCTCAAACAATTTCTTACTCGCAATAAACTAGCAAAGTGTATGGTCCAAGTGAGCCATGAAGGGAAAGTTTGCAAAAAGTTTGGGACAAGAAGCTGAGCATGTTTTGCTCTTTCTGTAGTTAGTGCAGTGGAAAATTCTGGCCAAATAACTACTAGTTGTCTGCGGATAAAATATTCCCGGCACATTCATTGCTCGTTAGGCCAAAGAGTTTCATTCTACTCTCTATCCACAGAGACCACTGAAATTTCTATGAAACTATAAAAGATCAAGCTTTACTATTGCATTGGATCCTACTCACAAAACTCGTACAAAAAACAACTTGGCTTTCTATTTATATACCTACACACAAAAGAAAGTTCATTGTATGTGCATATACCTACCTCTACACTTTGGCACTTCGGATTTTTCAGTGCACTCATTACTACTTGACGAAAATGGCTCTTTTAATTGCGAATTGGCTGAATATACCACTAAGTACTAAAAAATCTAAGTAGGAAAAGCTGTGCAATATTAAATTTGTTAAAGCTGTTTACATTTCTCTCAACATTGACCTATAAAATGAACAAAAGGATTTCGAGCTTGGAAATAAAAAGGGTCTTTCGTTATTTATTTACAAATTTGAAAGCATGAAACCCGTATGCATGCACCGTTCACATTAGTACACATTCGCCATACCATAATCTCCACACACGCTTATGCATTATTTTGCACGTGTCTGAAAGTAGACTGGGCTTTTACAAGGATTGAAATATATGTGCTGAAAGTAAGTGAAGCGAAAGTCCAATGCCCTGTTTTTCTAACCAGGCAAATAGAGGCATAGCCAAGCCACATTTATGTATATACAGATATTTATTTCTTAGCATAACATTTTGGCGTACCTCTAAACATAGTAAGTGAGTAGGTATAGATTTCTCTTTCATATGCGCATTGTGAACAAGGAAATTCATTCAAGCTGCACAAGTTATGGTAATATTGGCTAACTATGGTTGCAAGTATTATGCATATGTATATGGTATGTGCCTACATAAATGTTGTAATAATATACGTACGAATGAGCTGCCTAGTAACTTTTGTGCTGGGCTTACTTTCCCAGTTCCTGCTTTCCAGACTTGGTCAGAACTCTCATAACTAGATGTTAGGCTAAGTTATCTTAGGACAAGCCCCTAAAATTCCCGTTTCTGTTCCTCTCCCACTACCAGGTCACACTGCTACTATATATAGTACTACTATTTACTACTACTACTACTACTACTACTACTACAGTATACAGACGAATTTAGTATGGTGTGAACTGAATCGATACTGTAACCCATGCTACCACCTAAATCAACACTAGGACTTTATCATGGGCCAAGATTAGAGACGACGGAACCAAAGTGAAGAGAACTCCAGTCAAGTCGAGTGTTATTTGGGCACGTTTCTCCGCTTGATTCTCATTTCACTCAATTCGCATCAGACTTGTACTTTGTACTTATTTTTACGTTTGGGAAAGTCTAACACACTCCTTGGGATGAAAGAGAATTTCACAGAAATAAATGGTCTAAGCTCACTGAGCTTAATGATTTTGGTCGCCTACAAGTACAATAGAAATAGAATGAGCTCTTTAGCTTCTCGGATTTAGCGGCAAAGACTGCAGGAGAAAGTCACATACTCTACGGGCCAACATGGAAAGGGAGCGGTCTCATCCCATTCTGGCTACTACTGGCTACTTACAGACGTTTTCAAGCTCAAATAAATGTATTATGTAAAGAAACACAAGAGCCACTATTTGTAAATGGCCAACTCACAGAGTCGACAAACGGGCTTCCTTTAGCTTTTAAACCAGCCTCATTTAACTTAAGGTGACATTTCTATAAACCAACACCAACTAAACTATTCTCCCTAACTTTAGTTACATACGCCCCCAATGCATCTTTTATTTTACAAGTTACTCAACTGCCTCTCTTGATAATCTAGATTACACATGTCCACATCAGACTCTATGGTCAGACAAAAGTTTTACTTTCACTCCACTCTGGAAGGGCTTTCTCCCAACGATGATATTTTATAAGCCTATTACCGCGCGATACAAATGGAAATTATTAATAAACTACATACAGCTGCTTAATGCTTATATGCATCTATGAGTCTGAAATGTTCACCTAAAATGAGTGGTAAAGTAATAAAGGATTATAATCCTGCCCTATACGAGTAATCAATTATTACAGAAACTAAGTACCTAGGACTATGAATTAACCATTGTAAAACGGATGTAGAAGCAGAGAAACTTGATAGAGATTAACATGAAAATGTTTTTGAATAGGTATGACATTTGAATTTGAATGTAGTTTTTAAACATCATCAAATTAAGTAGTGTTAAGTTAAAAGTGCAGTCGTGATATTGTGTCCCATGGACAACTGTTTGCTACTCTAGACTATTTCGAAAATGGGCCAAGTTTTTGCGAATTTTTGACACAGATAAGTGACCTTTGACCCATCAAATGAGCTTTCATCTATTTTGCCTATATAGCTATGATGAGCAAAACTAAAGTTATACTGTTTAATTTTTGAACCAATCCCCCAGTCATGGGATGGGGTGTGCCGGATTTTGCCCATTTACGAACGCAGTGGTCCTATTGCTCTCTAGATAACACACGTAAAGACAGGGATTTCCGGAAAGACAGGCAAATCCAGTATTCACATACAGAGAAGCAAGGTCCTTTGAATTATTAATTATAAAAGTTGGTATAGGAATAGAATAGAAATGTTATAATGTTATGCACTAGGTAGTAACACTAACATTAAAGTTGAGTATTATTCCATAGTCTGCGAATAACTCATTCAATTAGACTTTCAGTAGATAGTAAACCTGCAGCTTTCAAAGAATGAAACTTTTGTGAATAAACTATAAATGTATTTAAACAAGTGGGCCATACCTATCTGTAGTATGGTAGTTGGCTTTATGATTAGGTTTACCATCTGTCGACATGTAAAATGCAAATGCACTGCATATTTGCACAAAATGTGAACAATCATTATAAAGCAGTATAAAAATTATACTTATAAGTTCACAGTTAGTTCAATAGCAGATGCTTGTCGATTTGTATTCGTATTTATAATGACCGCACTATATATTGAAGATATTCTCATCATAATGCCATACTTTAAATACTCAAAAGAGCAAAAGAATGAACGTTTTTGCTATAAAATCTTTGGTGAAAGTTTTAATTTTGGTGAATAATATTTGCATATTTACTTTTAGCACAGCGAAAGAAAAGATTTGACACTTTTGAATTTTGGGTATTATCATTATCTGTGACGTAGATGCACATAGTTACAACAGTTTTCGGACTATAGTCCCAAATCCCAAATGTAAAGACTTGGGAAGTGGGAGTGCATAGACATGATTAGAGCCTTTAGAGTTACAGTTCTAGTCTCCAATCTCCATACCAAGCTCTAAGATTATAACTCAATTTTACCATATACTTTCTCTAGCAGAAATAAGATTACTAAAACTTGACAAGGTACTCGTGTCTTTTGGCTAGTACAATACATTAGTAATGAGATTTCACAGCTAGGTAGCCTCTAGGAAATGCCTAATTCAATTTGTCCCTCAAGTCTAACAGACAAAAACAGAATAACGTTTTAACATTTTAAGTGTTATAGATGCAGTATATGCAATGATATACTAATAGAATCTAATAGTGATCATTTAGTGAAGGCATTTGATTCTTGGTATCCAAATATCTCAAATAACATATGCAGCTTAAGTTTTGAGTACGGAGCGGAGGTATCTACATACTTTGGCTTTATTACACAGTAAATAAAATGAATAATTCATTGCTTATGTACCTACCTATGTTGTATTTACGCAAGGATTTCATGCTTATGAATTAGTCAAGAATGTTTGCAATTCTTTATGAGCTTTCATAGTCAATTGATTGAAGCAGGGTAGTGTACTTAGGCAGCTATTTCTCACCGTGCGTGTTCCTTATGTGTTCACAAAGGAAAAGGTTGAATTTTATAAGAGAATAGGTTGTCCAAATAAATAGTAGACCGTTTTCTCATACCTCATTGCTTCCTATTCCCTAATAGTCGATAGTAGACAGAGAACTTGTAAAATATTTAATGGGCACACTTTCTACGCTATACGTGAGGACGGGGAATGATGGTTAAGTATCCTGCAAGACTTTCGCATTTACTTTACTGCCTATTTAACTTATATTGCTCATTGGACAGATAGATTAAATACATAGTAGAATTTTCTTTGATGGGAAAGTGATAAGAATATATGACTTTGTTAAGATGGCTAGAGAGAGTAAAGAAAGGTCTCTTTTCTCCAGTGCGTAATATTGCATCTACTATAACATTTATCAGGTCCATGTATATGTATGTCCAGACCGGATAGAAATGGAGATCTCTCTAGCAGTAAATATAGAAGAGCTAGGTAAGTAGAGCCCATAAGGGTTATAGGACATAAATAGGGACAAAGGCACAAAGGCACATTTTCATGGAATTGGAGAAACTTGCTGTAGCGAATCTTGGAACATATCCGTGGTTGCGAATGTTATGACCGTTCCGGTGCAATAAACGACAGAAGACTTGTTTAAAAGTGCATGGAATCGATTCGGGAAAGTGAACGTTGAAAGAAACAGGGGAAATCGATGTAATTTGTTCTTAAATATACAATCTACAGTCTTTCCAATACAGATGAAATATTTCCAGACCCTAACAACGGTATAGGACTACAAAAGGTTCCAAGGACATGCTATTAGACGATTTATATCTGACAAACCCTTTCCTGGACTACCTTTCACTCTAAACACTAAACCGGCGTTTTACACACGTACTAGAATCCCTTTAGACACGTAATAGATTAACAACAATCTATTACTCACTAGAGTTCAGCTAAGCATTTGTCATATTCATGATTGCCCTTTTAACACAAATATTAAACTGTAATAACTGAGTTAAATGTCCGTAAAACTCTTATGGTTCTGTAAATTTCTCCTGGAAAAATAAACTCTATATATCATACCTCATGAATTTAGTTAAGTTTAATTTAACATTTTGAAAGTGATGTCTGTTGGAGAACAATGTTAAAATTGTCAGGAAATTCCAATTTAATATGACTACTATTGAGTGCAGGTAATTATTATGGCTAGTAAGTATTAGAGTGTCTGTGTAAATAAGTAGTAAAGTACAATAAAGAAGGAAGTATTGACTTACCCTATTCATGCCATTGCCCATTATGAGCGGACGGACAAGCAGAGAATTTGGACATTTAGATGAGTTTGAAGTGACAACGGCTGCCGTGCAAAGAAGAATGGTCGTAACTAATAATAACTACAACAGTAGTTAGTGAAGAAGAGTAAAAGCAATAGTAAACGGTTCAATCAATGTCAACTCATAGTCCCTTCCACATGGGCTCAACCGATCCGGTCGTGGTGGACAGGATAACCTCAGCTGTGTTAGAGCGCGAGCCCTAAGGAAACGTGTCGACTACTGCGGCTCCATAAATGCCTCTGTTCTTTCTCGACTGTTTTCTCTGGTTTTCCTAGCTCAACGGAAAGCTGCGCGGCCCTGCTTTCCCCAGCTGCTTTCTTCCCTAAGCTTTCTTCGACGAACGGTTAGTGGAGGAAAGCAGACCCAAGAATTTTTCCTACCACCACCACTTCTAGTGCATTCCACGTTCAAAGGACAGGGTACTACAAACACAACCATGGTCGAGACAAAAGACGGAGTGCTAGAGGTATCCCTGTCTTATAGTACAGACAGGACTAGGTATTACTACTGCTAGGTACCATTCTACTACTATATGCATGTATGTATATGTATGCAGTGTGTACACACAATGGAACTGAAACTTCTGCCACACAATCCAATCGAATTCCTTATCACTCTTTTCCTCATTCCGACATCTACATTCTCCAACTCTGTCTCGTCTTGACTTTCACTCAAGTTTGCTGGTTTACTTATTTTTTCCTTTCTTTGTTGCAGTCAAGAGCAAGTCGAAACCATATCTTTTCCGGTTCGAGTGTTGTCTTGTTCCAAAGGAAAAACAATTGATCGTTCAACCAACCTCAGCCAGTTCAACCGGATTAAGTCACATGTCTGGGTATTGTCCACGTTCTCTTTGGGATTTTTCTTTCTTCTGGCATACTGACAGTAGAACCAGGGCAGACGCTAACTTCGGGCTTTCTAAATATGCATACATTCTACCATCTATGTATATCTAGGCTAATATTACTATGTAAACAATGAAGCTGACAAAGTATTCTAATTTTTCCTATGTCAACTTCCTCGCCTTCTTTCCCGAACATTTCATTCTTTTTCCTAATCTAATTGAGACACTAGACACCTAGATGTCAAATGTTGGCTTCCATGTTTAGTTTAAATCCAACTATGCAGTCCCTTTTCTTCCTATCCCATTGCTGTTTTATGCTTACCCACTGAGACTATGTAGGATTATGTGAGATTACGCTTGCAGGAAACACAAAATCCAGAGTAAATAAACATTCTTCAACAAATTGCTTTCTTGGAAAAAGGTTTCCCTTCCCTATCTGCAAGGTATATTTCCACCTGGGAAAGGAAAAATGGTTTACTTGCGTAATTGACTAAAAGCGATAAATTCCCTAACTTGATTTGTCTTGTTGGAAAAACACTCATCTTTAGGTATTTACATTAAAGCCAACAAATTAAACCTGACTGACTGACGTAGGCGAAACGCGTGTTTACTTATGGACATCTAACGTATTGATAATTGGATTGCATTTGATAAATAATAAATCTCAGTTAGCTTCCAATGTGCTTCATTTTCTATTAGAGAAAGATGCATTGATCAAACAGTTGGTAAACGGACGAATGAACCCAAAATGAGCCAGGTGTCAAGGTTTACGCGATTTATAGTTATTTTCTATGAACATAATCTCATGGGACGTATCAATCCACTATTAGTAAACTTTCTGGTTTTAACAAATGTATCCTTTGCAATCATTTTGAAATCCTAACAATATAATTACTTACTGTATTTTATTTCCGCTGATACTAGATACTTCTACATACTATCTATACTTATACAAACGTTGGTCCGATATAGTTTTACAGGAACAATATAGATAACAACTGCTACAGCGCAACTTTCAAGACTACCTAAAAATGTTGATTTTTCAACAATAATTGCTTTCACTTCGCTAAAAGCAGCTAATGCTAGTATTTTTTGTACATAAAATTGAGATTTTATTTGCGAAAGTCTTCTATAGAGTTAGAATGAGAAAGGGCTATATAAAGAGGGTCAACTAGTAAGACCGGTTATATGTCTATTGATCAACTGTACATTGTGCAAAGACCATCAC
>JABASH010000215.1:0-50114 GCA_019776445.1 Tomocerus maximus | reverse complement strand
TCTTACTAACTTTCGCAATCTAAACCGTTTATATGTAAAACCATATCTACCTTTTATATAGTTCGTTTCGGGCTAGATTGTTATAATATAACAAGTTTTGAAGAAAGTTTGAAAGCATCGGTGATATATTTTTGCGTGCATTGATTTGAGTGTGTTCACCACAATGTCCTACCTTATGTGTAATCTTGTAATAATTCTAGAAAATGACATTTACATTATTGTTCTAAGATGAAAGGACCAAAGTGACATCTTCATTAATAAATTAATTAAATAGCAATTCTTAGGCACCTTCATCAACAAATGATCTGCAGTTTATTTCTTAACGACAATAAATGTTATTAGAAATTCCAAAATTGGAAACGCACAAATGTTACACAAATTAATATGCAATGGAATTTGTAGTATACTAACGACAAACATGTACAAGGGATGTTATACAAGAATTAATTACGTTTTCAAGAACATTACTCAACTAGTCAATCTGGAAGTATAAACTCTCGGGGGCTGTTACTTACATAACAACATTTTATGGATTCTGGATTTCAAAACTTTCATTATTACTTCCTATCAACTCATATCTGTAGTATGACTGGTCGTGACTATATCGGATACAATAGGTACTTACAACGTAAATATAACAGCACCTCCTTTGAAGTAGATATACCAGAAGCGGATATGAGCAATTGTATCAAACATTATTACATGATTATACTGGCATGCTAGATTTCTAACATGAAACTGAATTTTGGGTTATGCCACGAAACTACTCAAACAAGACGGCAATAAAAGCCGTGAAGTCTAAGCCTAAGGGTATTTGTTTAGTTTTTGTTACCTATCCTGGGAAATAGTTTTGTGCATTCGAGAATTTTCGGAACAACTATATCTGTTGCATGACATGTTGTGGTTGGGTGTTGGAAGTCGGTTGTTTCATCATGGGCAACTCAGCAGTACTAAATAGACGGATGATAAAGCAGGCGAGAAGATAATCATCATAAAATTTGAACTTTGCAGAGATCCGAACACAAACGAAATCTCCGGTGTAACGAGAATGTCTCCAAGTAGTTCTTACGGAGTTCTGGGTCTAAGTGGCCCTGGCGGAGGTGGAAACAGCCCTGGCGGGGGCACCGAATGGAGTTCCAGCTCAAGTGGCTCCCCAGCTTCCTTATCCAGCGGGTCCGGGAGTTCTCACGAACAGCGAGCACGTGTGCGGTCCTTGCACTGGGATGCCTTTGAGCCCGGCTCCCAAGTCTACCTGAACATAGGGACGAAGCCAAGGACCCGGACTCATTACCGAGGCCATAAGATGGCCTTATGGCTTAATTTAATGTAAAATATTGTATCTTAAGACTTTGAGTAGATCTAGTGGGCGTGTCTCTAAAATGTATATTTGTTGCAGACCACAAATTCATTTGCCGGGTGGTCCTGATGTGACTCTCTCTCATCATACCTTTCAAGATGATAATCCCAATTTATACATTGGTAAGCCATAATCCTTACGTTCTCGCTTCTCGCCAACAGCTAACTACTAAGCTCAGCTTAGTGCTAACTACTAAACTATAGCGTACGTAATGTCAGTGTGAGTGCACCGAGTCCTAAGCTCCAGCTAACTTAACTTCTATCACACTTTCCTCCCCGTTTCAAGGCCCCTTTGGCTACTCCAAAAATCCTGCTTATGATTTTCCCGCACAAACACCGTTGTTATGTAACGTGAAAATAATATTAGCCCCACTTTCACAATGTGATAAGAGCCTAATGACCAGAGGCATTTTTCTTCCTTATCTTTACAACATTCGACGACTGATTTAATGAATTGCTCCTTTAAATTAGTCATGATTGCATTTGCAAACGAGACTTGAATTCCTGCTCTTTTCACATAAAAAATCCTGTTACACATTCTTCCATCATCATCATAGTACATACTCCGTAGTGCATGCAGCACTGAAATAAATTGTTGTAGAGTAACTGATTATTCCCAAAAGATTGCTGTTTCAATTTCCAAAGTTCAAACCTGGTAGGGCTAGGAATTATTTACAACGCTTTATGTCACTATTGCCTTTGTAGTTTACAATTTTGAATAGATTGTAGGTTTGAAATGCAGTTTGAGTCCCTTTAGAGGTATCGGCGGAGAGTAAAACTAAGACACTCTCAGTTATTGGAGCCATAACCTAGTTTGGGAATTAGGTATTTGGTGCATAAATGTAGCGCTTGTCATGAAATGTGATGTAAGCGGATAATCAATATAAATAGCGTAAGGGATTTGATTCCAAGTACGTTGCTTACATATATTACCACATTTATTTTTCCGTAGCATACAAATCTGTAAAGCGCTTTTGGTTGTCTGTGTGTATTGAATTTCTGCAGCAGAGTCCGATGTAGAGCTGTTTTAAGTAGATGGATTTGTTTCGGGTTTGTAGGTCCAGTTCGTCCATTAGTGCCGTACAAGGTGGGTGATGCTATTCCGGGATTTGGCTCTAGTGTCATCGTAACTAACACTGGAGCTGGACAAGGAGGATCACAACATGAGCACGGTCTCAGTCAAAGCCATACGACATCCCCTGGGATGTCATTGACAACAACAGAGTGTCTCGAGTCGACTGAGACGTCTTTCACTCAAGGCACTCGACACAGCGTTGTGTAAGACCCAAATAACTCTTTCTTCTTACAGGACAACAACGGACTCGCTAAATACATAATGTCTAGGAGCAGCCCGTTGAGACGTCTTTCACTCAAGGCACTCGACACAGCGTTGTGTAAGACCCAAATAACTCTTTCTTCTTACAGGACAACAACGGACTCGCTAAATACATAATGCCTAGGAGAAGCCCGTTTTGTGTGTGCATAGGTAATACGAACTGATAAGGTCGGAAGAGAAATGTGTCTTTTAAAAAGCCCGTTCTTCAGTTTGAAGTTTATTCGGAGCAAGTGAAAGAAAATGCAGGAAGGGCTATTTTTCTTGCTAGTCTTAAAATAAACAGGAGAATTATAAGGTTGGAAGAGAAATGTGTCTTTTAAAAAGCCCGTTCTTCAGTTTGAAGTTTATTCGGAGCAAGTGAAAGAAAATGCAGGAAGGGCTATTTTTCTTGCTAGTCTTAAAATAAACAGGAGAATGGAACAGGTAAGTGGAGAAGGTGGGGGGAGGTAGTTTATACTCACTTGAAGATAAGTTTGTTTCAGAGATATTGCAAGTGTGTATAGCAGAGAGATGATACTGTCTGACTTGGTCTAAAGAGTCAGTGGGAGAGAAGCGTGTACGCAAGCAGAGCGGGTATTTATGTGTTGCGATACTTTTACACGAAAGACAGAAATCGATGTGATGTGTCTTCCAACTAACCTGACACGACAAACTTTGTGCTTTCTTTCAATTTTCATAAGAGAATCTTCTGTTGTGAGTATTTCGGCCGGTTTGTTTAGATGTGTTGCATTTATTTTATAACATTTTCTCTGCGGTTGCCTCCAGCTTCCAACTGTGTAAACGGGTAAAGTTTACACAGAAAAGTTCCCCAGTGACTTGACTTTCTAGACTTTTTGTTTTGTTTTAAGACGAGCTAACTTTCTTTTCTGTATAGGCTAGCCACGTACTAATATTTCTGACAAAATCATACAGCATTTCCAGAGTTTGCATGAATTTTTCATGCGCTCTATTGAGTTACGTAGTTTGTAAGATTTTGTAGTGAATTTCCAGCAGTCTCCCTAATCCACTACTTATTTATAAGTAACAGACAGATTGCACTAGGTTGGCACAGCTAGAGACAGATATTTATATTATTTTGTCCGAGTCCTCATCTACCTACGCAATAGTAATAGACTTGTTCGGAATGAAATCAGAAGAGAGTGCCGGGTAGTCTGTGTCTGCATAATGTATGTGAAAAGTCATTTGCTAATATTCATTTCTCTCAACTTCCACTAGAATTGACTCGAATGAAGTGGAAGTGGAGATCCGTGGTGGAGGTTCCCGGTCTTCAGGGGGAAACAGCGACCCGAGCATCCAGCTCTCCAGTTCGCCCAACGCCGGAGGAATCGGAGCGGGGATGGGTACTGGGGAGTACGACTACACGACGGCCCTCACAGTCACACTAACAGTCGGAGTGTGTCTCATTCTACTCAATTTACTCGTTTTCTCTGCCATCATGTGTCACCGGAAACGAGGACTTGGTATTCCTGTCAACCTGTCGGATTCTCCGGGAGGAGGTCGACGGAACAGTCACAGTCACGCGGGCACGCCGCTCAAGACGCCCTACCAAGTCAGTCCGCACACTTCATTTTTAGACTTCTCTCCTCATTTCCCAAGTACCGCCAGTCGAGTCGGAGCAAAGGTTCACGGCTTAGTCGGGGAATCGTCTCCAGACGCAATTTAATCTTCTAAATAAGCTTATCATATGTTTTCAAAGGAATTTCAGCCCGAGCATAATGTCGAAATGTCTACTAGGCCTTCGCAATTACTCCTTTCCATTTTCATTAGTGAATGCTGGTTAGGAGCTTTCTCCTGATATTAAGGCCAAAGGGAATACGAGACAACTCATACCTACCTATGCTCATTCTCGTAGAGATTATACTCTCAATAGTAATTCTCTTCTTTATCCTATAATGCACCCTGCAGGCTCTATAGTAGATATCAGTCCGTGGTGTAGTCGCAGCTCGCAATATATATTATTTTATCAAGACAAAATCTAGCTACCTACCACAAGTCATTCTTCAAGCTTGTGCCTCCTGGTGTTCTTTTCAAATGGTTCACAAGTTGTTGTAGGTATGGTACTTTATTATGCTGTTGAACAATTGAAACAATATTAAGTAGGTATAACGGGAGACGATTGCATTTTAATGGAGTGCAGGGAGACGGAAAACGATCAAAATACAATCAGTATGAGAGGTGTGCGGTGAGTGCACACACAATTATCTAAAAATAGATGCACTAAAACAATGAGGATTTAGGATCGATGGGAAGAATGGCTTACAGTGCAGAGAATTTGGCTGATTTACAAAAATAGGCGATGATAAGTGTGTTGGTATTGATTTGGCCATAAAACAGAATGGTAGGTATAGATAGGAAATATGAGTTGGAGGGACAGACGTAGATAAGCGTAATCAACAGCTTTTGGCCGAGGCGTTTGAGAGGATAATGGAGGAGCCGATTCGTGGAGAGTTGGAGCGAAGTGTAGAGTTGTGTGGATGGGGAGAGTAAAGGAAAAATGCTTTTGTTATCCAGGAGGATTACAAGTGGTCGTCCTGCTGCTCGTCCTCAATGAACCCCGACAATTTTCCAAGCCATTTGTCATACGGAGAAGAAAGCATAGCAATGAATCAATATCCTGCGGCAGCTATTGCTCATCTGGATCTAAAGCCATGTCCAGGACAGAGTCCTGCCACATCATCCGCCGCCGGAGGAATGTACAACTGCAACTCGAGCTCCGTAATGAGATCACCTCGGTCCCCGTCTCCGCTAATGGGCATGAGTCCTATCAACTACAACAAGGCCGACTACCGGAATCAGCCCCAGCACTACCATCAGCAACAGCACTACCCGCAATGCCACTCGTCCAATCCGTCGCAAAGCCCAGGAGGGACCTTGAAACGGGTCCAGGTCCAAGTCCCTGTCTGCATGTCCATGCCCGACTGCGTCCACGGAGCGATGCCCGGCTCTAGTAACCCGGGCTCTTGTTCCGCAGTTCCTGTCGGTGGTGGCGGAGGAGCAGCGGCTTCCGCCTCGGGATCGATGCGTCTTTACATGAACCACGGAGCAGGTACGTTCCTTGGTCACCGAGATACAAAAGGTGATACCCTCCCTGACGTCTAGCATTACTACACAACCGCGGACGGTAGCCTCTCGGACAGATATTTGTGCTAGCTCACCCTACTTGACTTGGCTTGACTTGAATTCACACTATCTCCTTTCAATCGCTTAATGAGTTTTTGTCTTAAAGGTTTTCTCCTTGATTTTTGCGTGGCTTGTGGTTCTCAAAGACCAAAGTTGTGATTTCCCTGTTTTTTCTTACGAACGTTATTGCAGGCGATGAAGATCTTCCTGACACATCGGATCTGTCAAAATGTACGAGAAATTCGCCGGGAACTAACAATCCTAATCCAGCGGCGAGCACGAACCCCAGCACATCCACAAATCCTAGTCCGAGTACTCCCGGTAGCACTCTGGTGGGCGTGCTGAAGAGACATACCTCGGCCACCACTCCAAACTCCACCATCAAAAAAAGAGTACAGATTCAAGAAATTTCCGTGTAAAATAGAGTTTTATATCTTGAGCTTTGCCCCTCTCACTCCCCTCACGTCTCTACAATGTTCTACAAAAACTATGCTGACATTTACAGTTTTCCCTGTTTGTGAACTCGTGATGAAAATGATCCCTTAAGTTCCAAGACTTTTTTCTGGGAAAACAAAATTCTTTGTATCTTTGCAATTATAAGCAATATGAGTCAAGTGAGTGAGTGTATCTGCCATAGACAAGACGACGTATGTGCATTCTCGGGTATAAATGCTACAGTTAAGGAATACTATTCTGTGTATGGAATGTCTGAGTGGAGCGAGTGATTTAGAGCAATGCCAATACTAAGGCAGAGAATTTTTGTCGTCAACCCATTGGACTATAATGTATGTTACAATGTATAATTACTTTTATGCCAAATAGTACCTCAAATAATGTTTGTGATGTGATTTACTTATTGCAACCTGCATGATGAATGTTAAGTAACAAAACTGCTGCGGGTTGATGCTGAGAAATCTCATGTAATCCCAGGCCATACACAACATAACAAACACAATCGATTTTTTGAAACATTCACTTTGTTCATGTTCCCTGTAACTATACTAGGGTATAAGTATGTACATAGCTATAGAGGCTAGCCATAGCTCCATTCTCCTATGATAAGGTAAGATAAGGATATATCCCGATGTTTGTATATAAAATACATAAATTATACCTCGTTGAATTGACTTGGTTTTCCCCGAACTGACTTCAGAATATGATTATATAAAATAAATAAAGACGTGATTTATACAAAGTGTGCATCTTTCCTGTCTGAGTCATCACGGCATTCCAACAATACTCGATTCTATTCACAGCAGCATAACTAATATTTTGCTGAAAAAGAAGAAATCACAAACAGCCAAGCAGAGTCGACTCTTAAAATCAAAAGCCTTTCCGTAGTGTCTGGAATGCCTGTGTATTTCATCGCAGCACAACTCATGCTGCTTTCTCTCTATGTACACAGCATTAGTGTACAAAGAATGTCGGCAAAAATCTCAATACTCCATTATTATCAATGCTAAAAGGGAGAAGGTAGGGTAGGATGTGTAGAGGGATGGACGGAAAAGCAAATGCACCATGGCGTGAACTGAATGAATATGGATATGGAACGAGGCCAAAAACCCTTTAAAGACATCCTACTCCATACACAGACACACCTAGCTACCTCTTCACAAGTGTTAGTCACTATAATGCCCGCCACTGTCCTTATTGTTCTCCTACGCAGGGCGAGAGTGAACTATTCTCATTGTTAGTTTATGTTATGTTCACATCGTGAATACCCGACTTGACTTACTGTCAAAAATCCCTATTCACCACACAATTTTACGCAGTTCATTGTTGTATCGCAAGAACAATTTCACATTCACACAACTGCACATAAACGTCTTCAGTGTAAGTTGAGCAAAATATCTGCGAAAAATCTCTAGAAACAATAATGCATCGACTTGTCATAACATCGCCATAATACTCATCTCATCCATAATAAAATACAAGCGAGCGAACGGATGCTTGATTTTGTCGTTTGTAATTTTGTGATACATAAATGTAACTCTAGTAGTAATGTAAAACTGGTAGGTGACATACTAGTACTTTCTCTCCTTATAAAACTTTTACTGGTACTTTCACCAGAATTTTAATCAACCTCCCCGAACGAAATTTTGGCGTGGTGAAAGTATTTTCATATGTCAACTACCTTTTGGATTGTACTGTAGAGATATTTTGATGTTACCCCCAGATCCACTGGTAACGATAGATGACAACTGTGGGAGATGACGTATAACGTGCAAACTTGATTGTTATAACTATTCTAAAGTAATAGGGAAGTCGCTTGGTGGCAGAAACTGAAAGGAATGCAATGTTTTTAAACTAAATATACGCTAATGGACACGAAGTAAGTGTAGCGTAGCGAATGAAATTCGGTCGTTAATAATAAGGATGCTTCTCTGCGAACTTAAGTTTGTTCGTAGTAGGTACAAACATATGCTACTCTGAACAAGCTTCGTCGAGTTACTATTATCTAACTGTAATGTCAGCAAAGAAACAAGATGGTAAATGCAAAAGGTGGCTTTTTTACTCGCCCGAGGAAGCAAGCTTATAGAATCGCACATACCGATATTTGTTTTCACTTTCTGTCCATTTTAATAGTCCGAATTATTCATTTCATCTGTATTTGGTATTGAAAAATCTAAAATTGCAGGTTAATGTTTCGAATAGAAGAATATGTCTTACAGGATTAGTAAATGTAAGCGATATACACGGTCCCCATTACTCTGGTGAGCCTCTATTACGGCTTGCCATATGTTTTTTATATTTAAGTAGTTTTTTACATTTTGTAGAAATTGTGTCTGTCTTTCTTAATTGTGTACTCTGTCTGTCCTCCGTGTTATGTACATTTACATTTTCCATTTTACTAGAATGCTATTGCACGTTTACATCGGAACAATACAACATTCAACATACTATCGATCTTAGTCTCAATCGAAACGAAATCATCATTACTAAAGTGAAAGACTGTTTGCGTGTTTTCCATCTCGTTGAGCCAAGCACTGCCATACATAATTTGTCAATGCACTTTACAATTTTCCTAGACCTTTAACATTTAACATACTACAAGTAAAACTGCACACAATTACTATAATCTGTTTCTATTGTTAGTTTAAACCAAGTTAACACTTCCAATTCATTTTGGTCCTGCCCTATCGGTTGCACAAAGTGGAACTCTTTCTTATGAATTGTTCAGTTGTTGAGGATCGTCATGTGAATGTGGAGAACGATGAGAAATGAATGAATAGCTGTGAAAAGAGAGTGGGATAAGGTGAAAGTGGAAGAGGGGGGATTCGGGGTAGGTTGACTTTTGTGTTTGGTGGGGAGTCGTTTGTTGTTGTACGGACGGAGCATCGCCGTCCTTTCCCTCTGACTCCATTGTATGCAAAACAGGGCTCAAAGCTAATTCTGCCTCCACCTTTCTTTCCTTTTCATTTCTTTTTCATTTCGAGATTCGATGTGAGTACCAGATTCTCTTTTTCATCTCCTCTTGTCTGAAAGGTTGCATTGTGTGTATTGTGAATTGTGCGACACGATTAGAGTGCCACGACTTCAATTCCTTTGGCGTCTCCATCTCCTCGCTTCTTGACATACCTTTGCTAGTCCCTCTCTCTCTCGTGTGAACACCAGTCAATATTTAGCGGAGATGCGAGTTTCCCTTGTCTTTTGTCAACAGTCGACTTATCTCCTTTGCATATCCTTTAGTTCACGTCCTCAGTTCAACTCCACCACCATCCTGCACACAGTCCCTACAACAATCATCAAATGTTTTTCATTGTAAAAGAGTATATATCGAGACAGACACAGATAGGCATTGGGGTACCGTGCCATAAGGATGTAACAACCATTTGTGTGTACTATTGGCCACACCTGACGAAAGAAATAGCTTCTTTGTTTTATCGTGTTTCGTGAGAGAGGATGGTAGAACTTAAGGTGGTTATGATGATGTTAATCTTTCAGGAGGAAAGGGAATATTTCCTGGAGTTTTAGCTGGGAATAATTGAGCCGTCTTATTTACAAAGTCACACGAGGCTGTTATGCGGGAACTGGCTTTCGTTTCGTCTTGTTGCTATTTTTACTTTACTTTGGACCAGAGTTGGAATTAAATTCGTTCTCTCCAGCTTAGTTCTGTTCGCAGTCAGAAAATTAATACAGAACTCCGAATTAGCCAAGTTTTAGAGGTAGACGTGCGTTTCAACTTTTCTTATTGTTCTCGAGAACAAAAAGAGAACAAAGATTTCAGTAAAAGCAACTCAAAGCGACCCCGTGTTAAGTACCTACATATATTTGTATTATCATACGCTACTTCCATTCATGTACCTTGCGCATCTGTACTTTTCTGTTCAAAAACTGCCCGGAAAGCGATAGAGCATAATGTACAAGTCAAAAGAAGCCTTAATGCAAAAAGTGCACAAGTTTAGGTACTTAATATGTACACAGCCAGCTACAGGGAAATGTTGTATCTGTACTTAGGTGGGTAGTGCCTGTATACATGCACAGTGAATATTGCATGAGATAGCAGAAAATAGCAGCACATTTTTTGCACTGAAGAATTTAAATGCAAAAATGATCCTGTTTTACATGCCCTAGTTGATTTCGGTCGGGAGCATCGGGTCGATTCAAATAAACAAGAAAAATACATGAAGTTGCTGTCAGCTACGGGAAGGACAGACATTTGGACACAGATATTTCCTGCAGAAGGACATCTTAGGTCCGGATTGCATTATAAATGTTATGCTTCCTCAGTTGGAACTGAAGCATGCAATGTCTGTCTTGTCTGAATATCCCCCGACATGGTCTTGGAGCAGTCGTCTTGTCCATGCAGACCAGAGAGATGGGTTGAGATGCATGGATGCACCTTGTTCTATTTGGGCTGTGATAGGAGTCTGATGAGACAGGATAGCCCAACGCACCGGCTACTCCAGGTCGTCCCTCACCACATCCTCGAGAAGAGTGGATGCCTAAACTGCGGGCGACGACTATGGGAAAGTACAGGAGGTCACACGAGTGATTCGCATTCAGCATACGTGCGGAATCCAAATGCTCAAGATTCACTAATGGAAAATGGACTTGAGATTTATGTAGCTAAGTTGGCGAGGTTTGGTTAGACGAAGGTTCAGTGGAGATGTTGGCGGTTTCCCTGCTATGTCTGTGTGGCTAGCGAGTGGATTTTTGACTCTTGGAGCACATTAGAGAGTTCGTGTCTTGAGAAGTTCTTTAAAAGAAATGAGGACAGGAGCTCTGCGGATAAAGCTGCTGCAGTATTTAAGCTAACTGTAAATCCAATCTGGATGAAGCGAGCTACATATGTACACGGAGACACGGACGGAGTCCGGTGCAGTCGATTCTTATGCAACAAAATAAGAGGTAAAGGCGAGGAGCGCAAGATCTGGAAGAAGCGGTTCTCTCGATAAAATCCAATTCACGCATAACGCATTTAAGTGAATGTCGAAGTCATACGTGTAGCCAAGAGAGATTTGACAGAGCAGAAAGATAAATCCTCTGGGAATTTCTTCTCCATCCATGGATTTCAACGTGTGGGATATTATACATTAAATATAACTCTCGGCGGGAACGCACTCTAGTCTACGGATATAAGACAGACACACATGCCAAGTCAAGCCGAGCAACTTCCTTCATATTTAATCTTTCACGAAGGCCGAACTGGACGGTAACAGCTAAACTGGCCTTCTGTGTCTGCTCTGCTCTCACGGACTTGTTCCCTTGCCATTCCCGATTTGCAGACTAGTCGATTACTCCTCACTCGACCCTCCTCGCCGTACTCACCCACTAATAAGGCTAATGCGAGAAGTATGGGAGAAAACATTAGTCGCTTTTCACCTCAATCATTTCCTTCACTTCTCCTGGCTTACGGCTTAATAAATCTCCCAGGGATTTGTCTGATTTTATCCAGCTTTCTCGCATTGCTAAACATTCAATAGTGTACACACACGCTCTATCGGCTACCCCATTGTTCTTTCCTATCATTCCCTCCGCAACGTAGTACCTATAGTGCTCACCGATGATTCCAAATATGAATGCACATTATGCAATATCTCTAAGTGTATGCTTTTCCAGTTGGTTACCCGCTGACTGAACTTCAGCTCTCTCAACATTCTGCTCTCAACATCCCAAAAATGTTCTCATCCATGTTATGTAATTGCTACGAGGCCTATTCCTTACGGACCAAACATATAAAGGTAAGTGCTACTAAAGGAGATGTCTTCAGTATTAACTCAAGGATACTTATGAATACTCATAGCCCATTAATTTTCCATATGCTGGCATAATAACGGCGTGATGATATTTATTCCACCTCCGGTTCTGATCCCACCACACTCACTACACCAATAAAATGTGCACAACTCTTGAGAATCATATCTTCCCATTTTTGACTATGGCGAATGTTTTATTGCTAAATTGATTTGATTTCTTATTTATTATTCAGGAAAGTGTAACATTCATCTTCTGAGTATTTCACATCTCTAGTATTTTTCTGAAGGCAGCACAGACAATAGAGATGATAATTTGTAACTTTGTGGCCCAACAGCTGTGTTTGAAGCTCTAATTTGTTTACTTTTCACATACGCACTTAGCATTAATTGTTTACTCTTCTGTCGCAATAAGCAATCGTCTTAGATAAATTTTAAAGTCTCCGGAGTAGTTATTGCATACAATAGGGACGCGTATAGATACTAAGTACAGTTTATTATAACAGTAATGGTGCACTTCAGAAGAATATAGATGAGTCGCAGTTGGTCTTTGGTGATCATTACAGCTTTTCAATTCGTCTTAAGAAAGTACAATTGGGAAAGTTTAAGTAGTACAGTATAAATGTGTAGGAATTCGACTTAATATCTGAAGCACATCTTGGGAAACAGATTCAAATGGCTTCATTTGACATCCACAGCTATCTACCTCAGGCATACCTATGGTCCAAGTTACAACTATTTTAGCACTTGTACTCGAAAGAGTTACTTTAATTACCAATCGGTACTTCTTCCAGCAGATATATTTACTCACGTTCGTATTGAAGGAGAAAAGTATAGTCTGAGACAGATTAAACGTATGTAGCAGTACGTTGTTCCATGTGCATATCTGATATAAGTGTGTAGTTGGGTAAGGAGTGAGAAATGTCCATGTATAGCTAATCCTCATGGGAGAGGACAACAGTCGGCGGGAATGCAGCGAAAAGTAATTAATCCAGATAGAATCTTCAGAGAAGAACAAACTTCAATTTGCCTTCACTTGTTGTTTACACTAAGCTTGAAGTACTTGTACACAACTTTACTTGGGAATTCTTCTGTGCATAAAAGACTCTAAGAACTAATGGTTTCATATCCCTCTCTATCTCTCAACTATAAATGTCAGAATGTGCATAAGCACCACTCTAAGTAGTGCACTAAAGTGTCTCAAATGACGATAGCCCTAATAGTAGCAAGTTTGTAAAACGAGTCTTAAATACTTTCACGAAAGTTGTGGCGTTGAACAAGACGTGGAAAGAATCAATACTGTCAAGATTTCTATTGGTATCCTTCACTTAGCGTTTCTTAATTATTCTTTCGTGTTTGAAAGGCAGATGAGCGGAAGGGAATCGGAGAGTGGGTGGCGGTGGTAGAGGAGCGGCATTAGTCAGTCTGAGAAGAAAGTTGAAACAAATGAAAAAATCGCTCAGCTGAATAATAAAAACAGACTTGATCTCCCGTGTTGACTTAGCACAGAGCGGAAGGATGCAGTCGAGTCCATCCATATGAAAGGAAAGTAAGAATGCATTATTGTCCGGAGGAGAATGTGAGTATTTAAAGAGCTTTTGCCCATAGGATTTATTTGTCATAAATTTTCATTTGGTCGAATAGGGAATGATAGATATTGTGCTTGACAGGGGAAAAGGGTGAAATTTCCATCACAACGCCCACAAAAACCCTTTTAGCAACAACACAAAGCATCAAGGCTCAGTTGGCCCAGCCATTTTATTGCATCTATTTTTACAAATGTTTCAATGCACTCCTACACACGAATTGATTAGACAGAGCCACATCCGCCTTATAATTGAATGGCATAAAATTTTATTAGCACTAACATCCCGGCATAAATTATATGGAAAACACTTATGTCGTATTAAGTCGTAAAAGGTACCAGAAGGTGCTTGTATGATAAATTATGCTTTCTGTACTTTTGTATTGTTTGCTCTATTGTATCGTATCTTAGAAAAGGAATCTTGCAATTGGGTTATACCAAATCAAGCCAATATCTGTACACGAACATCCAATTCGTAGTTAAGTGAACGTTGGGAAGCAGAACGTCACCACAGCAGACACACACGCTAATGTCCCTATATAAGGAGAGCGCACTACGTGTGGACATAAATAGCTATAAAGTAAAATTTGGTGCTACAATCTAAGCAATAAACCAAGCCGAAACGAGATATACCCGGGAGTATTGCAAGAGAGCACTGAAATATGGCAAAATAGAAACCTTACATGATTCCGCTTGTCAGCAGCTTATCTCTGTTTCGTGACAAATGGCTTTCTTGCTGCTTCTCGACTTGCTTTCAACATTTATATCCCAAACAGTCGAATGTAAGTATCTAAGCTTATGGAATGTTAGTTCACATAGGAGACCTCACCAGTTGGACCTTGCTCAGAACAACCAACATACACAACGGATCTGAAGAAGCAGAAAATATTAGTTTGTCTATCGATACGTAAGCACAAGTAAAACGGTGCAGCAATACTGATAGTCGATATACGGAAGATACTATTCATATCTTTTATACATTTACTCTAGTATATACTACTACGTTCGTTATTTACGGAGCGCTTAGGGTCGCGCGGCTCAACATCAATGCCTTACTGTTGCTACTGGCACAATATTTTCTGCATTACACTTTGGTTATTGCATTTGGGTGAGGTTTAGTTACGGTGGGTATGATATGTAGAAGTATGTGCAAAGTACTTTCTGCTATGTTGCTCTCCCTCGCTAAAGACGACGGCAGGAAGAGCTTTGAAAATTCTGAAGGATTGAGATAAGATGAAGTGGTAAAAAATTGTACCTTTATAACGATGCTTCTTGAGCATCTAAGCCTACTGTCTGTACTTTCAGAGAGCTTTCCCCGACTCAGGAATCCAATACTGTGTATAATCATAAGGAACTTTGAGTACCTCATTGTCAAACTGTATTTTTAGACTTGGGCAATCATCTACTTATTCTATGGCAAAACTATTAAATCTCAACAGGAGGGTTAAGAAAGGCATAAGACACAGGAGTAAACATAACCAACATTTAAGAAACATCCAAGTCTCCACGTTTTCATTAGCGCTAACGATCTCAACTGTCGCTTGACGAGGCACGGATCCTGTAATTAATGAAATTAAAATTGTAATAGCTCTTAAGTCTGTTCAGATGTTCAAGTGGAAAGAAATTGCTAGTTGAAGGATTTGGGCCAGCTTCATAAAAGTAATAAGAAGACCTGCTTTCACAATTTTATTCGAGTAAGTCTTAGGAGAAACACCGGAACCGTTCCCATGCACAAAAATGTTTCTCTTTGCATGCCTAGTAATTAGTAATTGCTTGAATTTAGTCAAGCTGCAAACTGTAATTTCAACATCATCAACCAAGTTTTGATTATTTTCATCTATTAGGGTACAGTTGCTACCTGTAATTAGGTCAAAAGTAGAAAGGAGCAGAATATATAACCTAATGGTAATTGGGAAATATTTTACTTCAAAGTTTATGCATAGTTCAGCACTTATAAACATTTTGTTTCACTGAAATTACTAAAACCGAATGATTTGAACAAGTCCCTGAGTACCTACAGACATAGTTTCAGAGTTTTATGTCGATCTTACTTTCTCTTATGGATGTACATATGGTATTCAGTAGTTAGTGAGATTCTTTTGATTAAGTTAAAGTATGTTCGTTGTTCCCACTTACTCACCTTACAATCAGTTAATCAAATATTCGGTACACATGGAGTGGAGGAAGGAGAATTTTAATTTCTTTGGCTGCGAGTACAGAAATGTGTAATTGTGTAGTTAGATTAATGGAAGTAGGTGAGTGTTCGTGGATATACGCACTTATAAATATAACTAAGCACTTTTGTGTTATGAAATGTGTTTAAGAGAGACACATCAGTGAGATAGGAAGGACGAGTATAATATGGCTATTACTTATTCAACGGATTGAGAAATGAAAACCATGGGTGGGTTTTAGTGAAGCGAGAGTCTCGTGAGAATTACTCAAGAACGTAACGGTTCGTCTCGGAATGCTAACGAGCAGAGTTCTTAAGCACGATTGGATACTCTTAACCAGCTGAGTAGATGAGCAAGTGTGAGGTCGACCGAACCGGAGTGAGCAGAACAGAACAAGAACACGGTTCATAGAAGATGCAATATTAGAATGCAAATTCTGAGAATAATATAAAGAGTGAAACTTGTAGAGTCAAGTCAAGTGTATGGAATGAGGGCATGTGTGATCGATATTAGTGCCCGAGCTGGGATTACACTTTTCTTATGTTCTTAATGCTCATCAGTTGGATACATCCTCCGAAGGATGTGTATAATGAGGAAGGCCACACGGGGAATCCTGCCTACTAAGGACATAATAGGATTTTCGCAGATGTCATTATGATTGGAAATTGTAAGCTGAATCTCCCTTGCCTTTCCCTGCTGCTTTAATTACCTGGACGGGAAGCGGATCGCGTGGTACTCAGTTGCGGTTTGGTTCGGAGGAAGGCCGTATAATTCGATAGGATAATGAAATGCCTGGATTCAATAGAAACTACACTGAGCACTGACCGACCATTAACTACATGTTGTGTAGGAGGAAATAATTAACACCATTCTTCTCCGCCAGCCCTTCTGGATCACTGATCACACTCAATAAAATGTTAATGGCACCTCCGGCTCTAACGAAGCGACGTAAACAAGACTGCAAGGAGGTGGGCTTAGCAAACCAGACCACTCCTTCGTCACACCAAAATATTTCGTTGATTAATATCTCAGAAGATTTCAAACTTTAGATCCCAGAGCTTTTGAGGTGTTTCCTGAGTCGCTCTCAGAAATTTCATCCTGCTAATTAATTACAAGTACTTGTCATTTTGGAGGGTAGCGGAGAGTGTAGAGACGGATTTGAGAACGTACCAAGATAAAGGAAACCATGTGCTTGGAGTAAATGTAATTCTCGTTGTCATTTACATCCTGAATCCGAAATGATATTTGCACACGCCAATCTACATGCAAATAAATATTTGCATGCAGTTTCAGTAGTAGTCTGGTATAGATTGGAAGCCATCGCCATCAGAATCGGGTTGACTAGCAGAGAAAGTAATCATAAATTGATTTACACCTTCAGACCAATTCATCTCCACTGCGGGGCTGTAGTTAAGTGAACGCCAGAGCTAACGAGAATAATTCTAGTGCCAAAGATATTAGTATTTGAAGCAGTATTGCCACGGATTACAGGGACAGATTGGAGGTATCTCATTTCCTCAATCGACTCCCAGTGAGCTGTGGTAGTTATGAGTCTCTATAATTATAGGTAAATGTCCTATAAATCTAAAGTATTTCGTCCATTCAATTCCGCTGAAATCTAATCAGCTCTCGTGCACTCACTCAGAATAGAATCGCATTTCGGAGAGAGTGAACGGAAATCGGAGGAGAGGAAACCAAACCAAAGGATCGCACTAACGAAAACTAAAGTAAACAACGATACGAATTCCTCTCTTGATGAGAAAAACTATTCGGAAAGAGAATTCCTTATACTTTCTTTGCTCTTTACGTTTCCTCCGTGGAATAGACAGAAGCCATCCAGAGCTAAGCCAACTGAGTCTTGGCGTAACAACGGCTCCCTGTCTTTTGGATTCAGCCAGTTGACTGAATATGGAGTATCCTGAAGAAGACTAGCTACCTCATTCCATTTCCATTCTTACCACATGCTCTACTTTCACCGAACAACGAGGCCTCGTGACGATATAGTAATGAACGCTCCGAATTTTTCATCTACACATTTCCACAACTTTGTCATTTCCTCGCTCTCTCTGGTGCAGCCAGAAAAATAGAATTTTAACTATGTAAATATATTATTGTCACTGACAAGCACGTGTTTTTGTTACCTCCATTCATTCACGCCTTCCAGCAGGAGAGTCAAGGTACAGGGACGGAAATCTACGATTTCCACAAATACGTAATTTAATTATGTACTAAGATTGAAATTGCTCGCTTTTCCACACACAATCATCGACTAGAGATCATTAATCATAAACCTAAACACTTATATGGATTCCCAACGCAAGGCCGTTATCGACATTCTTCAAAAACTTTGTCCCTAGTCGTAAATATTAGAAAACATCTTGCTGCAACACCAGAATTACCACAATCAGCAATACTCTGTTAATTTTGAGATTCTTAATAAACTTATGCGAAGAGATACCATAAAAGTTGATTCTTATTTTTCTTGATGTAACTACCAAAATGTAAATTAAATCTAGAGCATCAGTCATTGTGGTAGTCTAATCCGTTGCACAGGCAGTTAGTATTATTAAGTAGGAAATAGAACACAATTACCACGCATAATTATGTAATGTTTCTCCATTTACACATATTCAAGACATAACTACCATAATTAATGGTATATAAATCACGAAGGTACATTACACTTACCGTGCAGGGAATACTTTTCAAAAGTTGGTTGAAGAGTAGTGAATGTCTTGTTTTGTCCTCTCTTTGTTCTTGAGAGGTTTTACGGCTTCTGCTTCTCTGCTCTTATTAAACTTGTATTTATTATGAGAATGCGCTAAGAATGGCTACATGACACACTTCATAATGCTTTGTTAACCACTTCATATTAAATAGCAAGTGACTATGCTTCTTCAGAAGTTAAGTAGACTTGCATACTGGGGTTTCTTTGATCCTTTTCCTTAAGAACACACCGCAGTGGCAACCTTAAAAGCTTGTCCTTTTGCAATTACTATCTCCTTTAGAGTCAGGGTCAGATAATCAGATTGCTTTGCATTCTAGGTTCACCATTTTAAAATATATCTTATTAAAACTTGTGTGCTTAATTGTCTGTACAATGCTTCACTCTCTACTTAAGATTCCATCTTCAAACTGATAAGAGCAAGAAGCAAAATAAAGTTCAATAACCTGAGTTCTGTGGCATAAAGTCCTCACAAAAGTCCTCCCATAAAGTCCTTCAAAAAGTACAAGCTATTGTTATACATCATCATTGCACTACTTAATTAATGTGGTACTACTTTTTTCGATTTGTTAGGAAGGTTATTGTTTACAATTTTGAGCTTAAAAACTCACAATGGTCAAAGATTACAATGATGACGGTACTAATAATAAGAAACAAAGGTTCGAGTTAAATTTCTTCAATTGAAGAATTTCGCAACATGTTGTTTTCAGATGCAATTATCATTTTTATTGCAGTCCCCCACAAAACATAAAATCTCAACTGGCCAAACTTACAAAGTTGGGATGACATGTGCATTCTTTTTCAAATTCCAAGTATTTAAGAACCTTTTCTTGATTTTCGTGACTGTAAGTAGGAGAAGGATGTACGTAGTTAGCATGGGTCCGATGTAATTTGAGGAAGCGGGTATTGCAGAAGGATTGTGTCGTTAGTTGACGGAGCCGTTAGCACGTATATGGAGACAGGTATATAGGAAAATGATACAGTGTAAGTAGTACGTAGTTATAAAGTGATGTGGAGTAGCTAATGCTCTCATGATGCAGACAACAAGACGAAACGAGGCAATTGAGCTCTCCGTTCTTTTATTTTCTTTTCAGCCGAGTTCCTCGGGCTTCCTCATTCCTTCCTTGTGTCTTGTCTTTGTGCTGCGGTGACTTGAATGTTGCTTTACTACTCCATTTTCTCTATGTGTTTTTGTGCGTGTTGTCTTGTGGAATATGCTGCCAGTCGAGTCCCCTATTATTCTTCTGCTCCGTCTTTCCGAATTGCCTTGAGGATCCTATACTGTCTGTCGTACTTACGGGTGGACTTGAGCCGAGATGAGAAGAGAGGAAACGAGCCCAGAAACATTTTCTTCCGACATTTCTGCCAAGGAGTAGATATTAGCCATGAAAAATACAATGAAATGATTTACTGTTGACATTTACAAAGACTGAGGGAAATTAGTTTTAGTTTATTGCTTTTGCGACTGTAACGGATTGTTAGGCTGGATCCTTTGTTATTATTATGATGGGAAATTATGCTTATTTGTCATCTCAGATTTGTTACGGAGGTCAAGTCACTCCTCCCTCATTATTCTACCACTTCCTCATAAATGACATTAGCCAACTCCAATTTCCTAATACCCATTCATAAGAGCTTTCTGATTCCTTTGATTTATAATCATGCCGCAGTTTCTGCAATGTTGCACTCAAGTACTTGTAGCTACCTAATTCTAGTCCGAGAAAACTTCCTGCAAGACATGTGTGGGCGTCTCTGTCTGTTAAATACTCGTAAGAATTGTAAATGTGGGCCAAGTTGTGACGTTATGGTCCGTTCCATCCTGGAACTTGTGAGCAGCGTCACATGGTAATAAAAATAACCGAAGCGAAAGTCAATTACTTAAGTCAAGACGGGTTCTCCACTCATAGAAGGACATGAAAACAACCAGAGTTTACATGCAAACAAAATGGAATGGCAAAGACACAGAAGTTCAAAGGATGTGAATAGAAACCGAGTAAGTCAATACAACGGAGCACAACAACCTGCTAGGTTGCTCCCAATAATCTTAAAACGAGCAAAATTCTATTTAATTTAAATGTAAAAGCTGTTGGACACAGTGGAGACTCAATAGAGAGTAACTCTGCTCTGTAGGAAGTTGGGGAGGGCTGAGTGATACATCGGAGCATCCTTAATAGCAGAGAGAATGGATAAAGTAACTAGAGAACGTTAATTAAATTAAAATCTCTGTTTCCAACGACTCATTAGATGTTCGTTGGTGGTGGTGGTGGTGATGGGTGTTTTGTCAAACTCCACTCAACTCTCCTGTCTCCTCTCTCCTCCGAACTAGTGCATTACATAAAGTAGGCAAAGCAAAACAACTCTCGAGAACTTTGGCCAGACGAGAGCTAAAAGTTTATGCTATCTCCTAATCTCGTTTTCTTCTGCCTCCTGTCTTATTGACTGTGAACGAGGAATTCTCAAGAGCTTAGCACGACTAGTTAGGGTTAACTGAGTGGCTAAACGAAAGATTAGTCAAGATTATTACTATTGATTGCAGCACTTGGGTTCCAGACACCCCACCAGTCTCCCTCAGACTCTGACAGATCAACCTGCACAGCTACCCTCTCAAATTATTCACAAAATCCGTGTAAACATTGAGGCCACCTTCCCGCAAGGGACAAATACAGCCCTAACGTTCTGTCACCTACCCTGCCAAAAGAAAAGTACTTTGTACAGAAAAAGAGAAATCTTGGAGAAATTCCCTGAAGAATATATCAAATCTTGGCAAATAAAGCACACTGCTGGATATACCTATGTAATATGTTGTATGTCATCAGGTGTAGTCATCTCAGTCTTTTAGAATTGCCTTCTCTGAATTAGTAGGTACACATAAATAAAATGTTTCTATCTAGAGCAGGATAGTTTTGCTCCATGAATAAATAAAGTATATATTCGAGTGGTGAGAAGGAATTCTACAAACGTTAGTTGGGGTGTAGCAAGTTCTCGTTGCTGAACCTGAAATTAAAAATGCAACTTATGCGCCTACGTAGCGTGTAACATTTCCTCTTCAGATGTAAATCGGAATTAAATGGACCGTCATGTCAGAGAGCCAGCTGAGTTGATCTGAAGCTTACACTTTAGCTACTCCCACGACCTTTCATTTCGTTGGTTTGACTTGTACATCGTGAAACGAAGAATTTGTTTGCTTTCTTTGCTCACTTGAGGAGAGCATTTATATGGAATGTGGAGATCACAGACACATTCACATACTCCGCTCACTACTTTTGTACTCTGTGGCAGATTACATATTATACTTATTTCTACTTACATGCTTGAAACTCAATATAAAACAAACTATGTATGTACATCCCTCTGAAGAAGGTATTCTCAAAGCGGCAATTCCAGTAAAAGCTTTCTCTTTAAATGCGAATGGGGAATGTGAATAGACGACCCTACATCATACAAACTATCGTCGGGAATATCTGGCTATATCTATAATTATACCTGTGAAGTATGTACATGTTGGTGTACTTGAGAGGGAGTCGTAAACTGCAAGTCTTATCTACGTACAGAGAGACATTTGCTGGCATGTGCACTCTTAACTACCAATAGGTAAAAGATACAGAGGCCTAGTAATGTAGTGTTGAGAGTGCTGACTATGGACTGGATTTCGAACATGATTCGTTATTTTATTATGTAAGGTAAGTATTTGTCTATACTATCGATTTCACTCCTATAATATTGACTCCCCACACATAAGTATAAGCACAGATATCTCCATGCACTACTAAATCTTCTTTTCGTCTCGTTGCCCACGCTGTTGACTTCTGAGAGGGAATGAAGGATCTTATTTGTTGATACTTGATACGTATAAGTCAGACCCGTCACCACTATG
This sequence comes from Tomocerus maximus, assembly GCA_019776445.1. Lineage (NCBI taxonomy): Eukaryota > Metazoa > Arthropoda > Collembola > Entomobryomorpha > Tomoceridae > Tomocerus > Tomocerus maximus. Next base: position 27,747 of record JABASH010000215.1, on the reverse strand, counting down.
TCTGATATTAGTACTCGTTTGTTGTCCTATGACATCTTATTTCAATCCATTCCACTCACTGCATGTCTTGTCCTATAACTAGATACTATTGAGCATATTCACTATATATTGTAGTATCTGCCATTACTTTGGCATATATCGAGACTCCTAGAATCACAAGCATGTATAATGTTTAATATCACATAATGGAAGTTCTAAAAGATGAGTGAGAGAACGCTTTGAAAGTATTCAATTCATTCTCCTCAAAATTTCTTTGGCATAAATGCTACTAAATCAATAAGACATGAAGAAGAATCGAAGAAATGGATATACTTATAATAATTCAGAGCTATAGCTCAAGCTAACCGAACGTAGACATAAATTATTTTCACATCGAATCACATCGCAACTCATTCAAAGCTATCACTCCGTACTGTCCCTTCTATATGTAGCTTCCTCAATACCTACATATCCTATACCTACATAGCGCAGTATCAAAGACATACCTGCCGTGCGTTTCTCAGTCACAAACTTCTCTTTCCTACTAATTTGTTTACTTTGGTTTATTTGGATTTCCTTTTTGACAAAGTTCCAATATAACTTCCCAATTACATCTCATGTCCATACTTGCCTGTACCTCTTTTAATATCCAAACGAAAGCATGTAGAAATAAAATAGGTGAAAAATCCATTTGTGTCAAATTTTAATTTAAAGCAATTTCAATTCGAAACCGCATCTGTAAAATTCTATTAATTCTAATTAATCTCCGCTAATATAAATTGTAGATTCCCAAAACCATGTCATAGCGATATTAAGCCATGATTTGAAAATATCAATTTAGAATCATTTTGTACGTTTTATAATGATATACCTATATAGACGGCGTAAAAGGTGTTGCGGTGTATTTCGGGTTTTTGATATTTGATTGTTTAATGGATTAGAATGATCTCGGGCAAGGGGAGTTAGTAGTAAGACAGTCGTATATATAAGTGAATAAAACTCAATGGAAGTACAGAGGAATAATTTATATGTGAAAGTAAAAATGTCTATTTCATATATGATCTGAAGTGAACAAAGTGTATATTGTAGCGAAATAATTTGATAAATATTTGTTTATAACGTAATAACTGGAGAATAGGATTTCTGTTTGAGAAAGGGGTGAAATATGATGGCTGAAGTTTTTATTGTTCGCTAGTTAGGTTGAATGGAACGGGAAGCTTTCTTCATTCATTCGAAATACATAAAGTTACGTAATGCAAAGGCAGGCTTGGAAGGGCAGAAATTGTGAAGCTCACACACGAGTCGTAAAAGAAATATATTGGTGCTTTAGCAATGACTTAAGTTGAGACAGAGAAATATTCATAGATACTCAACGTCGTGTCCCAACATAAGTTGTTTACACAAGTAATATTAAGGGAAATAGATGCAGCATAAATGTAAGTAGATACTTTATGGCTCAGACTTGCTTGTTTTACACACACCGCACTGAATAACTGACTCTCTCGAACGTTTAGACCACGCTGAGACTTCACCAAACTTGTACCCGATCCGAGTCTATGAAACTTGAGAAACTTTCCAGCTTTCTTGTGCTGCTGCTACTAAATATTATTATGGTGTGTGGAGTAGGTGCCTAAAGAGTCAATTAGTATCGAAAAACCCATGCAAAATTCTAAGCGAGCAATAAAGTCCGAGAAAGGAAAATAAATACAAAAAGTATCTATATTTTCACACTAAGAGCTACTTACGGAGTCGGACTTTTTCGGTGTTCACTTCCATGTAGTGCACTTGGCGAGGAGGCATGTCCACAACGAAATAAAAGTGACTTATGATATGGGCATGCAGTTAGACAGAGCAATATGTATCTACTTATACGTATTTATATAGTTTTAGTTCTCGGTTGAGTGCACTGGGAGCAAAGAGAAGAGTCGTAATTTCACACAGTGCTACTAATACAAACTATACGTCCTAAATAAGTAGATTGCTGGCAATAATATTACTTCTTGAACAAAACATTCCCAATCCTCTCCGTCTACTCCGGAAGGCAAAAAGGGCTGAACTTTAACCAAACTACTCACTCCCTGCTTTGGTTAGCTTTGTAAATCATGAATTTGTAGCCAAACTTTAGTTAGACTTCTCTTCTAAACCATAATAATAATGATGGAACATTTGCATTAACTTGCTCTTGGCCTGGCTTATTTGCTTTACTCTGAAATTACGACTTGTGAAGGATTGAAAGAGGATAATATCCGAGCTACCTGGTCTTTGCTATAATTTACTGTACAAGGACATGGCTTAGTACTCTGCTCTATTTATCTCTGTTTCATTCCCTATTTTGTTTTTCTTCCTGTATTCGGAACTCAGATCTTGTTTCCAGATTCCCTAGCCACAGCAGTGTAGCTCAGTGCAGTGGGAGTGTCTACACCACCGAACAACTTAGCTGCTAAAAATTATAGCTCGTAAAAGAAATATATTGGTACTCAAGTTCAAACTAACGTGACCACACATACGTTTTAATACAATGCAAGGCAATACAGCAGTGCACAAGGAGCATATTGGAATGTTCGCCGACCCCATGGAATGCTGGGCCAGCCAGTGCTCAAGTGCTAAATAAATGTACTCCTCCATATCAAATGCTTTTAAAACTTTATTTGCCAAAAGGCATGTACATCTACTGCACACTACACAACCACGCTGTCCTTGCATGAGCTAATTACTCACACTTCCAGGAAAACTACAATCATATTGTTCCAAAAATATCCAGTCCTGTGTTGGGTCATTTCGTGCCTACACTCATAAAAGTACAAAAAATGGACTTTACCGATTACGAAAATATACGCATCCTGACAATGAATGAGTTGATAATGTACCATTTGCATTGATGTTGTATTTGTAGGCATTGGTTTGTAATATTTTTTATATACTGTGATTAGTGATTACCATTACATACCAGTTGATGACCTATATTGGCAGAAGTGATAAGATTGTCTTAATTTACTAATAATGTTATAGGTACCTACCTGCGAACTGATCAATGAAAACCATTATTTATAAGTATTGTAAGCTTATGGCTATTATCTATCTGCTTGTTAATACAAATATCTTTATATAGAAATTGGTACCTACAAGATTTATTTGATTAAAACTTGGTGATAATTTTTTTCTCCTTTTTCTGAGTGTTCTCCGAGTCCAATTGACTCATATCGATTGGATGCAACTGGCCATTGTCATTTTCGGCCATTAGTAACTCTTTAACATATAGATATCGATATAAAAACATTAACATTAGATATTAAATTCCACATCAAAAATGACTTGTGTTCAACTCTATTTCAGTACACTACGGATTACGTTAGCGTTTATACTTGGTAAATATTTCCGCAATTTAATTACACTTTACTAAATATATTTCAGATGAGACCGTTTCGAAAGATTCCTTCTCCGAGGAGTATACCAAGTATATTTCTAACTTAAATTAATTTTGTTGTATGCAGCTGTGACGGAATTCTCATTTGTGTATTCCTACCCTAACTTGGTTAGTTCAGTTTTATATACTTAATTAGCAAACTTCCCTACAACTCCAATTTACTTTTACTTACTTATTTATTACAGTTCTTAATTATAACTTGAATAACTAAACTTTAATTTTATTAGTGCTCCGACACATCATCTTCAGATGTCTACATCAGAGACAAAACAGATTGCTCAATGTACTACTTCTGCCATAATAGCAAACAATATGAAGCTAGGTGTCCTGTAGGATTCTATTTCAATCAGGAAACTGTCCACTGTGAATTTTCGGAAAATATTAATTGCAACATCGCAACAGATTCCCCTGGTTTGGTAATAGATTATAAAACTTCCAAAAATACATCGTACCAAAATAGTTTCTGTACTTTGTTCATACTCTAATAATAATTTAGAAGGAGTATCTGCATATTTTTGTTTATGTTCAGGAAGGAGTATCAATAATTAGCCCCGCACCCGAGTTCGACTGTCCTGGGGATGGAAACTGGCCACATGAAACAGCATGCGAAAAATGTAAGTTTAAAAAAAGGATTTTATGCGTGGCGAGACAAAGGATTGAAATGTTTTCTTTTATTGCAGTTTACGAGTGCACGGGTGGTGAAGCTAATTTAGGGATTTGCACTGAAAGGATGTTATTCGATCTAAGATACAACGAATGCAACTTCCCCGAAGGAGTGGACTGTGGAGATAGAGAACGTCCAACGGATGTTCCTGGTACTGTGACACCTCCTGTAACTGTAAGTACAACAACGACGACACAAACTACCACCACCGATAATCCTACATCTCAGTTCAGCGAAACACCTGAAACCGAAGATCCCATTACAAATACGATAACAATTTCCACTACCAGACCTACCTCAACTTCTTCTTCTACTACTCCTAACTACGATTTCCAGTGTCCACGACCTGAGGGCAATTTTGCAGATCCTCTAGACTGCACTGCTTTTTACAATTGTCTCGACAATGAAGTGATTGGACACCAGTATTGCCCAGATGGGCTTTTATTTAATCCCAACATTGAGAACTGTGACTATCCATGGAATGTAGACTGCGAAATACAACTAATATCTGTATAACTAATATAAGCCCACTCCTGTTTATAGCAACCAATACATTGAATTCTAATTTTAAATAATTTTCATGTGTACTACATGAAATCTGAATTTGGTTTGATTTGCATATTCGACATAAATTCAATAGCAAGATCACCACAAAAGGTGTTCCAGAATTCCAGGTGTACAAATAGACGAAAAGAAAAGAATAAAGTCTAGATACAAACACAAGCACTTGCCTAAATTCTAAATATTGAATCTGCATTCCAATTAACTATTGACCATACCTACTAAAATAAATACATTTTCAAATTGTGCTATTTAATATTGCAAATAGGTACAAATGTCTTTTTACTTAGTTGTTTTCTGCAAATGGAGTCCATGTTCTAGGGACACTTGTGTACTCCATGAAGTATGGTTTAACTTTAAATATAGATTCTGATGTGCTCAGATATTTACCTTCGAGGATGTACAGGGTTGTTGATTAGTTGTAGCGTATTGGATTTTCAGGAATCATGCCCATAGGTGTAGGTACATTATTATTATTAGTTTTGTATTTCAAATAGTTCCTACAGTACAATGTTTATAGTCAGGAACCTTGTCTATTTCTGGGCTGATTGACACCCTGTTTGATTTGGTTGCAATTGCAGAACAGTGATGTATCTTATTATTCTACAGCACGGAATAAAGATTAATATTCTAGAAGTAAATAAGTAACACACCTTTTGGCTTTCAATGTCGAGTTTCGATACAGCGGGAATATCAGTCACTATCGACCAATAAATTCTATAATAGTGCACATACATCTTTCCATACCTTAACTAAAACGGGTTACTAACTAAAACGGGCGCATTGAATTACTTTTTCAAGAAATTTTTGAGTTCTACTGGAATACCAGTCAGTCATGAGATTATCAGGTATTTATAGCATCGGTTAAATTACACTTTTTCCAAGGGATATGCAATACTTATTTGTGCACATATATAGATCTTCTCATTTGCTGCTGCTGCTTGGGAACTTCGCTAAATAGTGTCACTGAGGTAAAATAACTTTTGGACAAAAAGCCACCAAGGACATTCTCATTTAGGCGTAAACAGTAATTTGATTTTTCTGTGAAGGCAAGAAGAATTCAAAGTGATCCTTCTCCAAAAGTTACGCAAATAACTATTGATGCCGTAAATGAAGATACAGCCAGTTTATTATGTGTGAACTGTTGGTCGGGTTCTGGACAACACGACCAACATAAATGCTTCACTGCTGATGAACCAGCAGGAACCATCTCTTGGAATTTCCAGCCGAATATTTTCACAATATTTTGGTGCACTGCTCGTTGGGGCCTAGCCCGCTTAAAGGGATTTCCTGTATTTGGTGAAGGTGTCCCAAGGACTAGCAGTTCATGGCTTATTGATGGCCTTGGCATTAGAAGAACTATGGAAGATGGGCGACCTGTAAATGACTTCTTCCTAGACTGGCCAGGTAATTATGTATAATTTCTTACAGCAGTATCTTTTCGGATAAGATACTGTCTAGGAAATTCATTTTATTGATGCTACCCAGAATTTACAGAGAATAGATTACAAGGATGAAAAAGTTACTTAGTCTGAATACAACTTAGTAATAAGATTACTATTTTTAGCATTCTAAATGGTAAAATGGTTATTTGTATGACACACACGAGGATGTTGTATGGCAAGATTTTTTAGCCAACATAGGTAAAATGTATGGTGCTTTATAGAAAACTCAGGGAAAATGTATGGCAGTTTATGTGTGTATTGTACTATGTGTAATAATGTAATTATAGCAAGTAGAGTGTAAAAGTGGATCGTTGCAAGTACATAAGTTTAATTGATACGTATTTGCTAATTTAAAAAAGCCGAAATTCATTTTACCTCTTTGGTACCTTTTAACAGAGAGATTCTAAATGTAATTAAATTTAACATTGTAGGTTTATCGTTCACAACACCTGAAGAGCAATGGCCCACAACAGAAGAGGAACTATAACTGAAGAACCAATTAAACCTACAACCATGGATCCAACAACGGAGGAGCCACCAACTGAAGAACCCACAACTGAAGATGATCCACCAGCAACCTGGGAACCCGGAGAAGGGTTCGTATGTCCATCACCTGTAGGCAATTTTACAGATCCTCTAGACTGTAGTGCGTATTATGCGTGCCACAATGGAGTGGTCGTCGGACATCAATTTTCCCGATGGTCTCTACTTTAATCCTGTCATTAACAATTGCGATTACACATGGAATGTTGATTGCCCTCTGAAGAACTTGGTCAATGAATTATAGATTTCTAGTTTAATTGGTGATAGTGGTGTACGCATTATGTTATTATACCTAAAATTACTCAACTCAGATAAGTATGTTCAATTTATTGTCCACAGTTTTGCATAATACTGTCATTGCCATAATAAAGTTATACACAAAATTGGCAATAAATAGAATAAATAGATTTGTATTGCCTTATAAATCAGTGCAGTATTGCATATCATTGTAGTGAGTTGTGTATTTACAATACCATTATCACGCTATCATCATATTAATAAAACTATGTTTTACATCAACGCGTAGATCGCAGTATGAAAAAGAGTCATCAAGCAATAACGATTAAAACGAAATTAATCATATCCACTTCGGAGTAGTAAACCTACACGTCTCAGTCTATCGACTGAATGACATTTCCTACTTTTGAAGCATAAAGGAAACTGCATGGTTTCATGATATGGGAAAGTGTATGAAGCCAAGGAGTCACAAACAAGCAGTTGGCAATGTGAATAGGCGGATCAGACAGAGCAAGGAATGCTATTCAACTGATTTTGATTGAGTGCGTAAAGACAGGAGACTGGGACACAGCTAAGGGTATGCAGTAGAGCCAACTACAAGTATACGGAGATACCTGTACAGCACTAGCGTGTAGTTTGCACACAGTGCTAATGGGTTCTAGCTGGGTAGGTGTATTATTTATGTATAGTTGTAGCAGCAGAGGTAGATGGATATAGCCCGGAGTGTAGTGGAACAGGAGGACTTGTGTCGAAAATGAATTGGGTTGCTGAGTAATAGGGTCTAAAAAGAAATGTCTGTCTTGTCTGCCTGTCTCTGCAATCAAGTGACGGAACTGAGCCTTGAGATCTGCGTACTTCTGTTTGGTTCTGGGCTGCTCTGCCCTTCACTACTCCATGTCCTCCTCTTCTCGTCTGAAATCCCGCAGAAAGTCATGCAGAGAATCGTGATTTTCCTCCTCTTTCACTTCCACACACATACTCGGAATTGGAAGTACATACATTACGTGTACTTGCATTGCCAACTGCCTGTACTGTGTGTGTAGTACACAGGGAGACAGACGGAGTTCAGTGCATGTGTGCAGAAAAGAGAGTGAGTGGAGGAGATAGACTTGACGTTTCGAAATAAATGTGGCTGTGGCTTTTCCCTTCGTTTCATGTTTTACTTCAGTCGAGTCGAGGAGAAAGACGAAAGAAAAGATATACTACCATTTTCTTCTTTTGACTAGACTTTTGAGTTCCGGAGCCGCTGATTGTGAGTACAGTACAAGTACACATGAATTCACTTCCCTTTCTGCCTTGAATAAAACAAATTCCTTTAGCAAAGACAAGATACGAATACCATGCCATTTCCCTATAATCAACTCTGGACCTGGCGATACGCATACACGAAAGAAATGCTCTATAGTAGTCTGTCCTGACTTTCTCTCTGTAGTTGCATATCATCTCAATTATTATAAGACTACGCGTTTCCAGACACGCACACACATAATTCCCATCCAATTAATTGCAAAACTACATGGAGGGAATAGCAAAAATCCTGTTAGTTCCGCCATTCTAATCAACGAAATCATACTTTCATACAAAATACATTTCTCCTACTTATCAGCTCACATCCAACAAGAAAAGAAAGCAAACTGACATATTATACGCATTAGTCTTTTATCACAATCATGTCGAACTCAACTCCAAAAATTAACAAGCGTGACTCCAGCTACCATAGCTCTAGATCTATTGTACACTTGGGTGTTAATTTTGATATATCTGTCCACATTTTCGTTTACAGTATAAATCCCTACTATAAGGAGTTTGTATCTTCTCAGGGTAAATACTCATCGCATCCATTTGCATCAATACACAAACAATAAATCAGAGTTAATAGTATTCCCTGATAATTTGCAAAACCCATTGTTAACCATTATTCTGTTTCCTTCAAAACGTGTGGTGAAGGGTATTTTAAAGTTTGGGTGTGTTTGTCATTATATGTCATATTATGTATGTAAATATGAAGCTTAGAGCTTTTCGAATGTAGAAAGGCCTATGATAGAATTAACTTTGAGTATATGAGTGAGTCAAGCATAAGCATCGTAAAACAGGTGCATTAATATTTTATCCCAGATTAATTGTCTTAATTGTCTCACTTACATACAGAGCAACTAAATTAAACTCACTGACTAATGATCATCCATTGGTCTTTTTAATATCGAATTACATTACTCAGCAGTCACCTTTTTGAGAGGTAGGAAGGCTTCGAAACAAGTGGGCTAAAAGATACCAATAGGTACCTAGTTGTTATACTCGGTGTTAAGAGATCGAATGTACATTTCATTATACTATACTTATTTATCTACTGACGAGTGAAGTGTTAAGTTTCGGGGTGATACCATAACACGGTGAAATTCAATAACTGTTAGTAATGGGCAAGTCCATTATGGCTGTTATTTAAAGATGACTACAACTCAAATTATGAGCAATTTCTTTCAAAAGCCATAGATAGATTTTTCACGAGCATAATAAAAAACTGACAATTTGTGATATGTTGGTCTATAACCCTCAAGAATACTGGACGTAGAGTTACACGATTGGTCTTCTCAAAATATGCTCCTCCAAAATAGTTATGTGGAACTTTCTTTATTTTCGTTTCCTACTTTGAGATATAAAGGTTTTAATGAGAAAATGGTAATATCCTGAAATAGGAAAGAAAAATGAAGAATATTCCACTTAACTACTTGGAGGAGCATTTTCTACGAATTTAGAGACCAATCTTGTAACCCCACGTCCAGTATTCTCGGCGGTTATTTTACCAAAAACTAGAGCCGAAATAGTAAAGGCAAGGCGGCATTACTATGTATAGGTACCCCTGATTCTTAAAGAATATATTTAATAATCAACAATAGGATTTCCATTTTGTACTTGGATATTTTCACTCTGAAACTTTAATGTATTCAGTCAGAGGATGGAAGAGGAGGATGTAAATTGCACATTACAACTTATACCAGTCTTACTAACAATGTATAGAGATGCTCAGCGCTTTTGTATGCGAAAGTATTGGGAGACAAGTCCAACTTTAGTTTTGCTCATTCCAACAGTTAGTAAATATGTAGGCAGGTAAGGTAGGTACTTACTAAAAGCGTATTTTGTGCGTGGGTATAACATCCGAATGCAATAATGGAGAGTCGGAAATTTTTATCATATTGGATAGGAAATGTGTTAAAGAAAGCACTTACTTAGACTCGGCAAAGTAAAAGTTCTCATTTCTGCTATGTCTGTATGTACATAAAGAGAGTATTCCTTCATCCTTCCTCTTCACACACATTCAACATTCCTAGTCGTCACTAATGTAACTTTTATTGCGTCTTTTTTGTGCGCCTTCCCGTAATTGATTACAGTTAGGCTGCGAGTGTTGAGAAAGAGTTAAGTTGAGACTCAACTCGAATTACTTGACTAGAGCGGAACTACTCCTTGTCCAAGGCTCCGTCTGGAGATTGAAAGCAATAAAGTGCGTGTTTCCCTCTCAATCATACTAATCCTAATTCCTTATCCTATTGCTTTTCTTTCTAACTTTTCTTTCCTGCAGATCCAATATACATACATCCATAACTAGTAGGTAGACAAACTTCCACTACCGACACAACCGAACCCTAGGGAAGGGAGAGTAGCTACTACAATCTAGACAACTATGATGAACAGCAAAACGGCACAACTGATAGATTCTTATAAATTAGTTTCAAAAGAAAACTGTGTCATTTGTTAGTAGAACGGCCAAAAGTTGAAACTTTTGTTACTTTGCTTTGAGGAACAGACAATTGTCCTCTTTTTAAGATAACCATTCGTACTCACTTATACGCAAACACAACGTCCATTGATAATCCTCGCTGTAAAGGAAATTCCCTTACCAATGGAATGTAAACATTAAAATCTATTTTATTCATCATTCGTAAAGACTGTAAATGACTAAGTAAATAGTACGTACTTTATGCTACGTAAGTATTTCCCTAATGATATTCAAAGTGGCAAGTATATTCGGGCTTTAGCAAGTAGTTAGTGTGTCACTAATGTGGAGTAGATATGCAAATAGATTTTGCAGTAAAATAATAAGGTACCATTATGTTTGGATATCATTATACTATGTAAACCGGGTACTATGCATTTTGGGTAGTATTTATATGTTTTGGGTGTACATTTGTTTGGACTACTTCCTGTGAAAGTGCAAGGGCATATCTACTTGCAGCCACAAGGCTCTACTACAAACCCAAGTAAATTGGTGAGAATGAGGGATAATATTTCTGCAGAAAATCAACAGAGAGGTTTATGTGACGGTATCCTGACTTACGAAAATGTTCTAATGTAACGAATGCAATGTCGAATCGATGGGGTTATAGCATGTGCAGTCATCCCTGTTTGTTTTCTTTTTGTTCGGCGAAGAGACAACTTGTTCAATTTGTAGTTGGAGAAGATGGATGGTAGGAGAAAGAAGATAGCAGATAACGTATCCTCTTGCGAAAAGAAAACATAAGATACAAGAAAGCAATTAATCTAGGGCAGTGCAATCCAACGAGTTTACCAGTTGGAGACTTTCTAAGTAGGTACTTCGTTCCTGACTATCCTCACAAAACAAACTGCTTCCAGGTTTAAAATTTCAATTCTGAACACAGGATGTTCTCCAGTCTTATTCAGTCTGTAGTTCCGCTTCCTTGAATTTTGGAGTTAAACATTTGATATTAAAGTTGCAAAAATCTTAACGTGCAATTTATTTCAATTTAATACAATTTAATACTCCAAAAACATTTGGTATTTCTACAGCTATGATGAATATGAAGTTGCGAATTCATAAAGGGAATCTATTATCACAGTCTCTACCTGGTACTACAATATTTGCAGAATATTATTAGCCCTTCTCAAGATGTACTTTTGTCAAAATCCAAAGACCTTTTATGCTATATAGATATACGTTGGAGATGCTACTATGATGCATCAATGGTTAACTTTTGTCAGAAGTAGGAAGAGTCAAGTTGACGGAATGTAATATAGTTGGTTACGTCGGAGCACAGGAAATTGGGCTATATAGAGTCAACAGTAGAACAGTCGGTATGTTCGTTATGGGAGTATCTGGTTGTGAGATGCAAGTTACATAGATATGCTGTAATAACAATTTCGTTTACTTGGATAGATGCTTTGAAGACTGATTTAGTATAAGTAAGTAAGGAGGAGTGGAAGGAAGGCCTACAAGGGAATCCTATAAAGGTAACAACTAGATCTGTACAAAGTCCCTGGAGATGTTCATGTCATTGACAGGCCGGTAACAGAGAATAACAGCCATAGAAGGCAATAACATATCTAGACCTACTCCTAAGTATATATTTGGATTCAACCGTGCACTACGAATCAGCAGCACTAGCCTAACTAACTATCTGTAGGTATATTTTTGCAGAATCAACTGGGTTATACCGATCAGTTTTGCTCTGTCGTCGTCCACAGACGACTGCAACACTCTGAAATCAAGTCCTAAGCTTACATGCCCAGTTTGTCTAATACCTACTGCTAGTTTTGGGTGTAGTGCTTACACACACACTACTTACGACATGCTACATACATACATTCTCATATCTAGTCCATATTTTACAGTAATACACTGGATGTAGTATCAGACATGTAGCTACAAAGTAATACAAAGTGTGTGTGTGTCGTACAAGTAAAAGCGGCTAACCCCAGCAGTTTCTGTATGATGCAGCATTACTCTACTACTACTGTCTTGGTTCGTCATGAAATCCGACTCAGAGACGTGCAGAGAATCTTGATTTGATTTTTTCCATCTAGCCCACAATATTTGACGTTTCCAAATGAATTCGGAGGTGGTTCGGTTGGGATAGATTTGCTCTCTTGCTTTATCCTCTTTACTGTACTCTTTTGCCATTTGCAGCTCACTCAAAAACTGACAATACGTTACATACGATGTTGTTTCGGCCGGAGAATGCTCCCTTATCATATTTCTTCTCTGTGACTTTCTTCTCTAATATCCGCTTTCTATCTTTGGAAATACAACAACCACTTTCCTTGTTATTGTTCACCACGATGTACAAATGAACCAAACTGCACCATCACTTTATGACGTAAAGCTGCACCATTATTTACTCAATACGTTTCTACTGCCCTGTTTGCCAATGCAGTACAGACCTTTTTATTTTGTTGGATGGATGGATATGTGCTAGAAATTAAAATGGGTAATATACTTACTACTTTTTCACTTAGATACTTTATCATCACGTTTCATCTTTCTGATTTCGGAAGTAAACATTTTATATGCAATTATGGTTACTTACATATTATACTTGCATACAGTTAAGTACTTATTTGTAGTAAACAACATTTGCTATACAATATAGTACTAGCACATATGTTTACACGATATCAAAGGAAACCAATTCTATTATACTTATGAGATTTATTGTGTTACCTCTACACACATGTTATATAGAAAGAAGAGGGAGGAAGAACCCCGAAATGCCAACACCTTTGCGCCAGCAGCTTTTTGGCAACAAATTTTTCAACTTTTTTAAGCCAACATCTTTTTACCAACACATAAACACCTTTTTGGCAACACAGGTGTTTCATGTACTACAAATATGTTCTTCATGTACATGTCACTTCAAGCAAAACACACCATCTTACTCATCTACTGCCTAGTTAGATTACCATATTATTAGGTGTGTTGGTAAAAAGGTAATTGATGTGTTGCCGAAAAAGTGTTGGCATCTAAGCATCTAAGTGGTGAATCACAGAAGAGTAGTCTGCATTATGTTTCTAATGATATAGAGTCCAGGGAACGTAAACTTATTTAGGTACAAAGTGAACTTTCATTTTTTATTGTAGAAGCTCAAAATTAAATAAATGTGACACTGTCATGCCTCTGATTTACAGTCCCTATGGTTGACTCAGGAGGATATGGCTTGAATTATTCATATTCGCATAAGGGATCTAAACAGCCTTGAGAGAATTACAGATGCGTCTGCTTTCTCCATGGGTAGTTTCACGGTGAGCTGGTTGAACTGATTACTTTATGACTAGAATTTCGTTACACTTGTGTGACAGGCCTGGACATAATGTGTGTCAGTATATAACTCTTAGCTAAAGCTAACATTTTTTAGCCTCTAGTCATATTTTCTGTATTTTTGTATAAAACTTAAGCCAAAGCTTGCAATTCAGTCATTATGTTCGGCATAAGTACTGACTGATTGTGCATACCTTATTAATGCAACAGTGTATTTTAGTCACTCAAAAATTTTTGCCTTACTACATGTACGAAACTAAAAGAACTAAATAGTACTTAAAAATTTCGGACGGAGAACATGAAAACCGATTTTCGATTCCATAATACAAAATCACATTTTTAGAGGACCGTTTGATGCAATTAGTGACAAAGACATGTAGGAAGACTAAGTTAACACGTTTTGATTTAAATACTCTTACAATGATCATCAAAATACTGTTTTTAGTACCTAAAAAGCACATAGCATAAATATAGCATAATATTTGTGGTCCCACTACACTGAACTTTTCTCCCATCTGAACTCTGAACTATAAAATGACCAAACTCACTGAAACATTATCCACAATTATGGTAATTAGGGGATTAATCTGTTTAGTTATTTATAAGACTCTTTTACCATTTTTCAACCTTCACTTCATTTTTCATTACAAGAAAGAGAGCATAAGCACAAGAAGGCACAATGCAATGAAGAGGGCACTTTGAGATTTTATTTGCTCTGTGCTTTCGTTGTCTTCTAACCTTGTGCACTGTACAGGCGCCAGTTTCTAAAGCGGCTTTCTTTTAGGTCGTAGTAGGTTTGTGTTCTTGGTTTCTGTTTTTAAAATTGTATTGTGGAAAATCAGAAAATCGTAAATATAAAACCGAAGTAAATATATACGAATAATACGAACAGTTAACGAAGAGTCTGCTATTGATCGAAATCGAAAAGGTATTTTTTTGAATATTAACATTAAGTCATAAGTGTCGAATTTATTGTAATAATAATTTTGTACTAAAATATTTTTCCACTTTTCAGATTCGGATTTCATTCCAGCCAGCATATTTTGGATATTGACTGTCACAGAATTTTCAGTTTTAGAGAACTTTACATTAAACGAAGTCGGAAGCATAGTAAGTCTCCATATTATTTGAATTGATATTAATAGTAAATAAATAGTCATTTCTTAAGAGCCAGTGAGCCAGTAATCAGTAATGAGCATACGGTAAGCCGCGGTAAGCGACGATATCTCTCAGGCTATTACCGATTTCATATCGTGTATTGGATGGCTTGTCACTTGGCTTGGCTTGTAACTTGAATAAAGTTAAACTTGAAATAAATAGGTAGGCTATTTTAGGAAATTATTCGAGTCATAATTTTGGTTTTTTTGGAGGTTATCAATGTTATCTTAGTTTTGTTACGATTATAATGTGATCAAGTTTCAAGTTTAGCTTTATTCAAGTGACAGCATAGGCCCATCAATTACACGAATTGAAATCGGTACGTAGCCAACAATGATTACTACCGCTTTTCATCAAGAGTCACAGTCACAGTCACAGAGTGATAGTAATTAATAATTTTTAATTATGTATGTCTAATGTAATTCATGGCAGAAAATATTATTATTTACAGAGCTTATTTACGTTTGGAATCTGCAGATAATTCATAATGGCGAGAAACTCAGAAAAGGCGATGACAACTTTAGCTCGTTGGCACGCAATGAAAGTAGAAGAGGAGAGGGGTCCTAAGGTGGAAAGACGTCCTTATTTGTCTACACTTTGTGAAAATCTGGGGGAAGCCGAAAAATGGCGAATGCAAATAATTCGAGATATTGCAAAGAAAGTCAGTCAAATACAAAATGCAGGACTTGGGGAGTTCAAGTTAAGAGATCTTAATGACGAAATTAACAAACTACTCAGAGAGAAAGGCCACTGGGAACGAAGAATTAGACAGTTAGGGGGCTCTGATTATGGTAAACATGGACCAAGAATGTTGGACAATGAAGGGAAGGAAGTTCCAGGTACACGAGGATACAAATACTTTGGTGCTGCCAAAGACTTGCCTGGAGTAAGGGAACTTTTTGAGCCAGAAATAACTGGAGCTCCTAGAAAGACACGTGGGGAGTTAATGAGGGATGTTGATGCTGACTATTATGGCTACAGAGATGATGACGATGGGGTCCTAGAGCCTTTAGAACTTATAGAAGAAGAAAAGTCTTTGGTAAAATTGGAACAAGAATGGCGAGAAAAGATGGCTAAGAAAAAGAAAATTGTCGAAATTGAAGAAAAGACTGAGGAAGAGACTGCTCCAGCTCCTGTTAAAAACTATTTTATTGAAGTCCCATCACAAGAGGAAATTGAACAAAGAATTATTGCATTAAAGAAAAAGCAAATGTTAATGGAGTATGTAAGTATGGACATTGAACGAGAAGGTAAAGAAGCAAAGGAAATGTTAGGTGTCTAAGATTATTTTATAACTAATTTACTTTACATGTAAATACTTACCATGTTTTCATGTTTATATTTAATACAAAACTTTTTGTTTTAAATTAAAGCTATTTTATTGGTATGAACTACTATCAGGCTACGTTCGAAAAGGAAGCTAATGTACTTTTCTAATTGTAAATGAAAGATATAATAATGTCAATATTTGTATTGTACTAATATTTTATGCGATTTTCCAATAATATATTACGAATTTTCGTACTAAAAAATAATGTGTTCATAAACTAACTGGAATCTACAGTGAGTGCATGTAGCTATTTTACAAAACAGAAAATAATGCCAAGTACAACTTTGAGAGTCATGGTTTAAATTACTTAGCTATACGGTAGTTTATATCTGGGACTAAAATAAATACCACCTGCTTGTACGTACATGAATGCTAGATGCTCCTCACATCTAAACCAGCGTACGGTGGAAAATAGTTTTTTTATTACATAGATTTGTTAATAACAAGTGTTTAGAATTCAGGTCAGGTCGTGACTAGAGGCAAGAGTAGGTCAAAAGAGTAATAGAAAAAAGTGTCATCAATGAATGAGAAAATTTGAATGGGACGAGCTGGTTCATGAATGATTCTTCTTACAATGGACAAAAATTTATAGCAAGTAATTACCAAAATTATTTTCCGATAAATTTTTAGCGACTAATGCTCCTTACACCAGCACTACAAGTCATCTCCATTAGAATTTTCAATCTCAGAATTTTGTGCTTCTGAGTCTAATACAATTTCTAAGTAGTCATGATCTTTTTGAATGATTTCTTCAAAACTCTTTCCCTGCAAAGTTGATTTTACAGTTTGTTCAATACTTTGTAAAACTGCTGCATCATCATTAGATGCTTGTCCATCCTTCCCTATTTTTCTTTCCTTTTCTTTTATTGCTAGAGCCGATGTCCCGATTTGTAGCAATTCCGAGCAGCTTATTTCCATCGCTGAATCGTCTTCCAAAGGGTCTATTCTTATCTGAACTTCATTTAACGTGTCTTCATCCTCTGGATTCATATTGATATTGATGTCATCATCATCATCATCCAGTACTATAAACAAATATTAAACAATTCAGTTAATTTAATGCACGTTTAACAATTTTTGTATATAAATACTCGGTTCACCGGCCATGTAGTCCTCGTGCATTTTCATGTGTTTTTTGTAGGTACCACTATCTATTAACGCTCTGGAGCATAAATGACACTAGAAAAGAAAAATAATTATAATAAATCTAACTAAATCTTTCATTGAGGTTGTAATCAGATGCTTCATAGAGACTAACTTGAAAAGGGCGTTCTCCAGTATGGGTTCTATTGTGACGAGTTAAATCGTAATTATTTACAAAAGACTTTCCACACACTTCGCATCTCAAATCCTTTTGTCCTTTGTGTCTCTTAATATGCACTAAAAAGGATATACAAAAAGCAGCTTTTTAATTAACGTGTTGGACTGTCTTTGGACACTTTCAAATAGATGATCTCATGATATTCAATATATCATATTAAATAATAATCATGTAAATGTTTGTGTTTATGTACCTTTCAAGTGTGAGTTATGTCTGAATTTTCTGCCACAAATGTGACACTCGAAATTCCTTATGTCGGTATGAATCCACTTGTGATTGTTGAGATGATTCCTCGTCCTAAATGTGCTCTCACATTGGTCACAAGGATAAGGGGATTCTCCAGTGTGAATTCTTGCATGTTCTGTGTATGAGCTTTTGTTATTAAATACTCTTCCACAGTTATTGTAGCTGCATAAAAACCTATACGATGACGGATCATGAATTTTCTTATGATTGCAAAATGACGTGTGGGATTTAAACAGTTTCCCACAAAGTTCACAGCAAAATCGTGGATTTTCGGAATGAACATCCTTGTGTCTATCCAAACCATTTTTAGTCTGAAAGTTTCTATCACAAACTGCGCATCTGTACATAATTTCTTTGCCTGGGTGCAAATCTCGAATATGTTTGTTGAGACAGGAATTAGAATCCATTTTTGCATTACAGTAAGGGCAGACATCTGGAATAGCTAGAATTGAATTCAAATGAATAAAAAATGAAGTTCTAATATGTGAAATAATAATTTTTTCATATCTTACTACAAATAAATCCGATGAAATTATCATACTTACCTCGTCTGATATTGAAAGGAACTGGAACAGGACTTCTAATAGGCTCCAATTGAACTCCATCTTCTTCGGCATCTTCTTTATCTGTATCAATTTCAACGATTTGTATCACATTGTTAATGATATCATGATTCACGTCAGCACTGCTTATTTCAATTTCGTCGGACAGTTCAATCTGTATGGAGCCGCATTGAATACTCTTTTTGTCCTTAGTGGTACTGTCAATGTGTAATACTTCAATGCTGCACTTTTTGGCGTTATTCCCAGGAACTGTTATCTGGGGTGTCAGATTAGTAGCAGCATGCGATGCCACTTCTATTAAAGGACGATTTGGTGTATTTGCAACAGAAAGAATCTGTTTGTCCTTCCTTTGGGTGACAAAAATGGATCTTTTATCTACGGCTCCTTTTGTAGCTCCTTTTTTAATCGGTACAGGTACATCAATTTGGGGAGGTTTGTGAAATGGCATACATGAAATAGGAAGTTTGGGAATTCGAAAGTTTTCGTTAGGTTGGTCAAGGAAATTGGCCTGTATTTGGGAACATCGATTTGCAAAAACGTCAAAGGACACAACTTTTTCCTTGCATGCGTTGCACACTTTCTTCGGATAATTATCATCTTCTAGTATCTAAATATATTATGTGCATTCATTTTAGAAATCAGTACACTAATCCATCAGAGGTTATTTTCAAGATAACTTAATCCATTATGTACCACAATTCCTATGCGTCGGGTTATGATGATAGAAAGGTTAGGATAAGCTCGGTTGCTCAATATGTGAGTTGTGTCGTCATCTTCCTTTCCTTGGCCGCACAATCGGCAACTGACCAACATTTTCTGAGATTCTTAATTTCAGTCTCAAATCCAACTATCAACAGATATGGTGAAGGTTATTTCCTCTTTTCTGTCATCCCATGTAGCAAAAACCATCCCGTATTGTATGTGACTGCCGGTTTTGTTGTTCAGCATCTGTAAATCAACATAAACTTTTATGTATTAAACATTCTCATCAATAGGTGCTTAGGAATTAGGAGTCAGTGTGTATCTACATCGTATAACTATCAATTGTATAATAAATTCATTCATATCACCATATCTCGTTATGAGAAGTTATAATTATTAGGCATTCATTAGGTGGGTTACCTGCACTCTCGATTTCGAATTATGTGTACGAAATAAGATTCTTTCTCAGCACCAACCATTTAATAAGCTACTTTTGATTTTATCTATGATTTTATGAGCTAAAATCCATTTGCTTGCTTCACAAAACTAGACTAGTGAATTTAGACACAACAGGTACAAGCGATTCATTGTATAAACGAGACTATTAATTCAAGACATAATAACAATAGCTGAAAACCTTTTTTTGGTAGCGCGTCTTCAGAGAAATACTTTTACATCCCGTGGACTGCGTATACTTACTTAAGTGTAATTTTGTAGTAATAAGTAGGAATAACCGGTATTTCATTTGCATACCTAACTATATTATAGCAGATTGAACTAGATTTTGCTCTCACACTTGACCTGCAAATACTAGGTACTTGCAAGCAATCATATCTACAGTACATCGGAAACAGGAACCAAAGTGAAGTTTGGACCGCAGTCGACTTGCAGTAAGCCAACGTATACACGTGCTTCCCTAATGGTGCAGAGTCCATAATGATAACAGTACCTAACATTATAAAATATTGTAATCTTAAGTCTAACTTACTTAGAACAATGTCCACAACCTAGCAAGCGACACAAAGCAGACGCAAATAGTTTTCTACCATTGCACTCTCATTTACATTACCCATTTACAGCAATCTTGGCAATAACAATCCTTTTATAGTTCCTACTATACAATGCATTAGTCAGTGGAAGTACAAAAGTTAGTAATCGATTGAACCGAACTTGGCTGTAACAACCAAATGCAGTCTTGGTTATCAAGTATTATTATTTAGTAGCATTATTAACTACAGTATTAATTCCATGTGCATTATGGACAGTAAATGGATTGAGTATGAACTAGAAATGTCTACTTACTACATAGGTACATTAATAGTAAGCAATAAAAATGCTTTTCCTAGTAAGTGGTATTTAATTTAGTCCCGCTGTGGGACTCTTCTCCTTTACTCTGTACCCTCTTTACTGACTATATATGAGTGAGGATGGTGGGAATCGATAGATACCTTTAGCCTTTGAAACCCAGAAGTTTATGTTTGGGAAATTACATGTGGAATTTGACACCGTGATTAAAAAGTAGACAGGATGAGACTCTCAGACAGTTTGATGCTCTTGTCTAGGATGATCACGTTGGCACTCCATGGTAGCACGAGGTCACTTGAGTCAACTTCTAAGACCTACTGCTGGTTACATAATTCTTGAACGTCTAATTAACTTGTACTTACGTACATTGCACAAAAAACTATTTCAAAGCATTATTGAATGCAGTACGATGGATACAGGAGAACTATGCATATACATGTGCATAAGAGGAAATAGATAAGGATTGTAGTGTGCTTCCTTCAGATATAATTGTTGCATTTGTGGAATTATGGAAAGAGAGCCATGATAATAATATAACATTGACGCTCTTTTTCTAAGTTATTCTGTATCTCACACAGATAGTACATGGCATCACAAGCACATACATACAGTGTACATGTAGACGATTAAAAAAGTTAAGACAGACATAAATTGATACTTATTGAACATATAGAAAACGCATAACATTATGTTATCTTGTTAATTATCATATCATTTAATAGCAAAGCCACAATAAAATAGCCCATTCAATAAATATCTACTACTTTATGTAAGCCAGCACACTGGTAGTTTAGTTATTGTAATGGTACCTACTCTAAACGACCCAGTAATTTGAAAACTAGGGTGCCGTGGTCCAGAGTTAGAATGTAAACATTACTTTGAAAGCAATGGAGTTGACATGGACAGTACACTATTCAACACGTGGCTGAAGTGTGAACGTTTAACTGCTATGTGTCAAGTTGGTTTTATAGTTATTTTATGCGTTATTTTTAATGTCTGTAATGGTAGTACTCTTGGCCTTCTGAATAGAACTACTCAAAAGGTTATAAATAAAGTACCTCACATTCACAATTATAATACTTATTTAATATATGTTAGAGCACCTAATGATTACTGAATACTGTGACTAACAAATAATTAAGGCATTTCTTATATGTGCTTTTTCTTTTAGGTATATTATGGCATGGCATGTAAATTGCATTCAGAAACATCATGACTTTCGTCTCAAGTTTCATCATCGAATATTCTCACTTGAGACAAGGTTCATTAGTCGCCATGAGTTTTGTTTTACAAATTACGCATTAAAGTCTGTACTCTGTACGCGGAACTACAGGAGCGGTATGCTCATCTAGATAAACTCAGTTTACCTTAAAATATTTTAAATCATTAGAGTTAATTTTAAATATTTGTTTGCACTTCTCAAAAGAAAATCATATCTTTGAAAAGGATATAATCATGCAAATTATAGAATAAGTCAACTATGTATGCTGTGAACAACATTGTTTAGGATGAAATTCTGCTAGTATTTAGAAAGCAGTAGTTACTAGTTAGTAAATACTGATCATGTAGTTTTTACGTGATAATTTACTTTAGCAAACAATGGTTAGCCTGTCACATTAATATTTGTTGATTTCCGCGCAACGCTTTGTTTGAAGTTTGAAATGAGGGCAAACACCAACTTATTCCCATAAAAATCAATAAAGACAAATTATAACCTTCATTATAAAAATATTATTGTCATTGTCAATGGAACATGCGGTTGATGCATGTTTAATATCACAGCTAGATTGTGATAAGTATAAAACAAATTAGATAAAGGGAGCTTATAAAAGTGTTAAAGTAGACACAAATTGGAGTGCCTGCTAATGCTGCTTAGATTTATGCATATTCTACATTTCTATAATATTATGGTTCTTGTTAATACTTTGAATGATTTGGTACTCAAAGCTGAGAATTAAATATAAATATTTTTCGCATAGGCAAATGCACTCATAACTTCCTAAAATTTTCCACAGAATTTTCCACAAAATAATCAATCCGTGCTCAATAAAAACTCATTTCGCAGCAAAAACTATATGTAACACTCATGCAAATCGTGAAATGAAAATGGCATTCAGACACTTGAAGTTAAAATGTAATATTAGAGGGGTTATTAATATTCAGGGTCAACTTCATGTGGCCTAGGCCCGGCCGCGATTGCCGCGTCATGATATTAAACTAGTACATCTACAGATAGGTACCCTAAAAATGTTCTGACAGATTTGAAATTTTATTTAATAAATTATATAGATCACCTACTAAAATAAAATAACGTATAGAGTTAAGAGTAAAATAGATCCTAAAGTCAGTTATTGTGGAAAAATACGACACTACGACATAATATAATGTTTTTCGCATTCAAATTCATCCAAATTAACTAGCCATTGACTCACAAGATTGTAGGTGCATTTGAAAAGACTTAACACTACGACGATGGTTTGTACATCATAATAACCCTGTAACAGACATAAACACTGACTGGGTTAATGATTTCTGAAATTGTTTACGTAAAAAATAATATCCAGTATCTACCAGTTATGTCACTTGTGCCGTAAATGTCATATATAATAAATAACACTTAAAGAGTAGCAATGTACATTTTGCAAAATACCTAATCAAACATTCTTTCAACCTGCGGTCTTTATCTACTAAATTAGTTGTCAAATCAAAAGTGCAGCCTATTCTTTCGTATACCATATAAATAACAATGTTTTCATTCTCATATTCTCATCATGATTTTAAATGAGTAATCTCAAATGATAAAAGCTATTCAGCTGAAGAGCTGCCTAAATTCAATTATTTGCTCCCATTGGTGCATATGCAGGACATAGATCTGACATCTGGATATTCTAATTTATGACATTCCTGATAATTCTACTTGATGGCTGAACGATTATAATAATAGGGTGGAAAAAGTCAGAAAGAGTCAGAGTCCTCAGAAAGAACTAATTGTCAGATTATATGGTTATTAGATCGTGGATCACGCTTACATTTAGTAATCATGTCTAGGTACAGATATTTGCACATTGAATTTATACTGTGGGTCCATAATATTATGACTTTTATTTAAATCCTCTTTTACTGGCAAAAAATTACTGTTTATAATATCGAATAATCTCAAAATCTGCACATTCATCTTAGACAACTACCAGAGACAGCAAATAAAGATCAAAGGACAGTATTTCATAAGCTAAAACCTAAGGCAATACTTAATAAATATGATCATCCCCATGAATATTATGAAAGATGCGAACATACTACCGCACGAACGAATGAATATGATGTAGTAATCAGTTCTGCATTTTGATAGCGAACATTTAGCATTGGAGAAATAACCTGTACATACTGCTTCTAACCCTTGAAAGATTAAAAGATCTATAAAAAAGACACACACAACTTCTGCTACACACATTATATTTATCAAAGTAAAATATTGTAGACTATTTTATGATTTGAGAAATCTGGCTCAAAGTAGCTTTCACAACAACTAATGAAACCAAAGTGCAATGTTCATTAAGGCTATTTATTGAGAAACAATCTGAATATTAGTGATGTAAGTCGTTCACTGTCCAAATCTTTTGAGAGTTGTGTCTCATTATCTCATGGTGACCTTAAATGTAAACACTGAATCCGTCTTGGAAAACTAGTACTACAATTAATAGTCCAAGTTGTACAGATGCTATGAACATAATATGGGACATATGACATATTAACCAATGACAGTTTGGCTATGAGGAAAATGTTGGTTCTGATTCCTTACAATAGGAAGGGTCTGTTAAGTAAAGGGAGTATCAATTCTCCAAAAGAATTTCCCAGTGTTTTAACAGTAGCATTACGAAGTTGTTAAGTATGTACTAGACATAATAAAATTTGCTATATACAAGTGAATTTAGGCATAATGAGCAAGTTATTTGAATAAGGGACATCATAAATCTATATTATAAATCTACAGCCACAACTAACGACTTAACAAAAGTAGAGTGTAGTTGTGGCTTCTTCGCTTTACCAGAGAACTGAACTGAAGCAGGAACAATAATCTTTATCTGTATGCTTCCAGTTATTTCCAGTTCATATTCATGTCAAGTTTAAGCAATCCAGTTCATTTGTGTTTCGTTCAAAAAGAAAAGACTGTCTCTGACTTGATTTATTGGATTCTTACGGGAATGCCATATCAAATAGAGAGAAGAGTTGAGTCTTACAGGCTTACAATCTTTAACCGATACTCTGCACTACCTTATGTAAACATTAAATCTGAAGAAAGTTATCGATAATAATGTCAGGGTAGGTACAAGACAAGACCGCAAAGCTTAAGTACGCCTACTTATACACCAGACATGGGATGAGCAGGGAGTCCAAGCTTCGGGCGACCGAATATTATTATTTTGTTGTGGATATAGTGGGCAGAGAGCAAAATTTAGGTACTCTTGTACAATCTGCAACTGCAACAAGTACCGAGCGTAAACTAAAGTAAGTTATCAACTTATGGTAATTGTGTACAGATGTACAGATGTCAGAATTACAACAATATAAGTGCACAGAAATTCCAAATGCATAAAACTAAGCAGTATAATACCAGTTTACATATAAAATATAAATATTTCAACTATTGTTACAGTATTTTCTTAAGTCTGGACATAAATCCATATTTTAAACATATTATTCACCAACAGTGTAGAGTACTTATCTTATCACAGCATTATATTTGTAATTATACCTAAGTGAAGCATCATATAAGCATGTAATTTATTACATTTAATTATTTCAGCCCTAAATCTACTATACTATATGAGGGATAATCAACATCATTACGATCATTATAGTATGTATTTTGCAGTTAGTGGATTACTAAAAATAGTTATCCTAATACATCATACTATAAAGAATATTATTGCTTCCACTTAGGAACGATAATTCCGTGCACAATTCGCTACTACTTAGTTCAGTGCAGAGTGCAGACAGAAGGCTTACAGATACAATGCAATAATATGCAAGCTTACTAGCATTCAATCCGTCCATGCAATGCATACTCCATTCCGTTGTCAAGCACAAATCGTCCTTATGTTACAGCGAAAGTCACCCTGATTCATGAGATTTTTATAAAAGTTGATTCATATAGGGTACTCGCTGGACTTTTTTATGAACCACATGCAGAACATATGTAAATACGAACTTAATAAACTGTAAGCATACAGTTGATAGTATTTTTACAAGATATAAAACGATTTGTCTGTTACATAAGATTGTGGCTCAATTGTCCATGTTATATTCGTGCGTCATGTTACAGCATGCAAAAGGCAATGCTCACTGCCCATAGCAAGGCGGAATATTTATCATTTTATTTGGTTATATCCAGAATCGAAAGAAGATTATAAAAATTATTAATGCTCTAATTCTGTGCTTAATTTGTGTGAAGATGATATGCCTTCTTATAACATACATTCTAACTTTTGTTCTTACTGCAATTCACGTATATTGGAGCTTTTTATGATTTAGCCCATATATTTTGAAATCAAATGCAGTGAGAAGTAAAATAACTGAACTTTAAAATGAGTAGGTACCTATAGTTTTTGAAATGAGAAGCCTACATTAATATCCTGACCATTCCGCTACTTGAGTAATTTGAGAGAAAACATGGTCCATTAAGCAATAAGGCTAATGCTGAACATTCATGTGCATAAAAATTGTAAAGCAACGTCATCCGACCATTAGATTTAAAATAACTATTCCATTTATAACAGTGGAGCAATTTTGATCAAATCATTCGGAAAGTGCATGATGCAATTCCTTAGTTAACAGTTACTATATATCGCTTCCATTTTTCTACTTCGTTTGAGAAGTTGCACCAATAGAGATGTACTAAAAAGTTGAATCTTTTCCAAGAGAAAATATCACACCACCAAAAGTTGAATTGGCAAATCTGCCAAAATCTGCCACAGCAGCAGTTGCTTTCCTTTCGATAGCATTGCAACTGTGCAACATCATTGTACACCCAGGGCAGTACACTACTTAAAATTCAAAGAAATCTCATTTTCTTTCATTGTAGGTACCTAAAGACATTGGAGGAGTCTTATGCTGATTCCGCACTCCGGCAAGACTGTAAAACATGTTTTAAAAACCTGAGATGACATGGTTGCATGGTTGGTTACTATTATATAATTATAGCATCAATTTACCTATGTATATAGCGGGCGTGATGAAACCCATATGTAAACCTTTCATTAGAAGAACAAGGTCACCCTTATAATGGACAGCGGATGAATGTAAAGCATCAGAAATTAGAATAGTTCAAAGTTGTTATGCTTAAGACTTATAATATACTAGCTTCAACCAATATGCAACCTTATACATTTTCATTGAAGTTAAAACTGAAGGACTGCTTCATGCACACGGTATACCATGCCATATACCTAATACAATAAATAATTGGAATCAACAACCCGAAGTTCATCAAGGACTTTTGAATTGTCATGTTATGTATGTTAAGGCATATTAGATGCAAACGTTATGTACTTGCAGTTCTTGACTTTGCATTACTTGCAGACTTGCTGCATTTACATATCTATTACACAGAATTTGATCATTTGTTGGAAAAGAGTTTCGTTTCAATTGTAATGGTTGATCTTGGTTTGATTCAATGGTATAGTCTTCTAGCTAACAGAAAGTACTGAGTACAGCAAACGTTGTAAAACTAAATATTTCATGACACTGACATAAGAGAATCTCAGCGAAGTAATATTATATTTATTGGTGATAATATTTGTATAATTTATTTTCAAATGTATTAACAGTGATTCAGGATATGGTTGTTTTAAATCTATTTATAATTTAGTTGCACCTTAGGAAATCCCGAGCATCAAATCCACCATTTCCATTCGTTGTCCAGATTCGCAAAGAAAATACTTTGAGAACCCAAGTCTTGTACATGGTTTACATTTCCTCTGTGAACAATCTAGTCTGAGTCTTGGCAATATAGAATTCAGTGTAGGCCGTGAAAAAGTAAACAAAAGATAGCAGGAATTGTTACCTCAGCAAAGTCATGGTCACGGTCATACCATCCTATGCTTTTTCCATATGAGTTTAAGGCTTTGGTGCATACGTTTTGGAAATCTCAGATGACTATCAAAATACACTTCTGCCATTTTCTGCATTTGTTTCAAAATCTCCAAAAGTTCTGATACGATTTGG
>JABASH010000214.1:0-50192 GCA_019776445.1 Tomocerus maximus | reverse complement strand
ACTTAACTTACGTACACACAGACACAATGCATTTAAACATCTAGCCAATTACTCACATCGCTCTAGTATATAAGTAAGTTACGTCCGACTTGACTTGCACTGCAACTCCTTCCTTCCTATAAGGAGTCAAAACCCTCAACAAACACACATACTTACATATTATACATACTTATTTACTTTGGCGAATAAAATAAATCATACTTGACCATCACAACAGCTAAACAAGTAAACTAAGTAAGTACGAGTCGTAACTAATAATAATAATCTCTCCTCTACCCTACAAATCAAACATTTTTATCGTTAATACAAATTCCTTACATGTAGTAGGTATAGAAATAGTTTCTTTAGCGCCGACCACTTTTCTGATCGAAAAAATTAAGTCAATAAGGGTATGTGTAGTTAAATGAACCATTGATAGGCACTGTTATTTGGGTGACGTATAGAAATACAGTTCAAGAATCAAGTCAAGATTCTTACTTTGGCCATTACGATTGTAAATGCAGTAGTATCTCATGTGTAGCTTAGCTGTGTACGTCCTATCCTTGGCATTCACCTCGAATTATAAACATAGATATACGTATAGGTAGCTGCTATAGTACGTTATGTGGTCGCTTGCAGTAGCTATTTACAGGTGTGTAATTCGTCAATCAAGTTTCTACATGTATGTAGGTACACGCTTAGTTAAAAGTAGAATTACAGACTATACAGTTACATACTCAAGTCAAATGCACAATAAAAAGGCACGCCACAATTCTAAATATTAAATCAAAGAAAGAAACAACTAAGTAATTGGTAATGAATGAGTCCAGTAGCTAATCAATCATTTCTTTTCTCGGCTCTTTCTTTAATGTACTCCTCCTACTCAAATAAAGTCTAATACTTTTGTCACTAAGAAAAGAGCACAAGACCTAATTCGGGAGGACAGTCAAACAATAGGCTAGCATGCTTGATCGGCTGGAAAAACTCTGGAGAATCTGATTGAGAATCATGGGCCGAGCAGGACGGAAACTTAGATCTGCAGTTTTTCCATTTATTAAACCCCTTAGTTGTAATTCATAGGAAAAAATATCACAAAGGAGAACAAGAAATCCTTGTTGGCCATTATGAATTCGACCAGAATTTGGTTACAAATTCCACATACTTAGTGACATCGCACAGTTGGGGATTCGTTTTCAGACACAAGTGTTAATGTTTTAGAGCTGGTTGAAAAAAAAGAAAAGACTAGCTAGTAAATGTATTCAGTAGACATTGCATTAGTTAAACGTAGGTTAGTAGTGTGATTGGGCTCTTTTGCACATAGGAGCTCAAAATGTAGGAATTTGGCGTCACTATGCGCATACCTAATGAAAATAAGAAAACTCTAATTACCCATATAATGGATAGCGTAAGGAAATATTTATAATCGAAAAAACATGCATAAAGTGGAGAGATGTATATAATATAGACAATTTGAGGAGGGCGGTGGCGTCGGCGGAGGAACTAAATATCTCTACGATTGCATGTACCTAATTGACTAGCTCCAGAGCACTTTCGTCTTAAACATTTAAAGTGGGTATAACTCTGCCGACTTTCTCGCGTCAGTTGTTCTGTGTGTCTAACAATAAGTTGAAACTTTCACTCGAATTGTCACTTTATCTTCTAGCCTAAGGTTTTAATTGGGAAGCGGATGATGTAGGGCTATGTATATCCTTTCGAAACTTTGTTAAGGCCAATGCAAAGAAAATTTGCCAAACTCTGACTTTGTGTGTATATAGTTCTGGTCTGACACGTCTGTTTCTCTCTTGAGCTCTCATTCCTCTTTTTACAAAAGCGCCATATATGTACGCAACTATTTAAGTGTTCTGTCTGTGTGTACTTGTTTGTTATTCTAGCAAACTCAGAGAGGTAATACTACAATCAAAAAATGAGTAGCAATGTAGCGTGAAACGCAGTACGCAACAACAGCGACTAACTTTTGTGGGAAATTGAGTTATGTTATGGATAAATATTTCCAAGAAAATAACTTCTGTGTCCTACCTCTCGAAATAGTTTTCATTTTTGAGGGAACTTGAGCTCTCTCGGAATCCACTACGAACAAGCATACGTTCAACACTGTCTTAGTAAATGCCAGACTTATAACTAAGTACTACACAATGTGTAGTACATACTTACTACAAGTATAATGTAGACACGAGTACTTTTAATTTAAGAGATATACCTAACTGGCACTTTTTGACTACATCGTACATACATTCGGCTTATCCGTAGTTCGTTACTAATTTAGATGGAATGCAGATACATAACTTGCTACTTAGATAAGTTTGCTTTGGTCTGTGGGCAAATGTACATATATGCACAAGTAGACACACAATACCCACTTATTTACACAGCTTAACTACATGTATATGCAGCTATTGCGCATTACGGATTCTGAAAGTAACTTTCACATAGTTCATTGGTTTGTATGTGGTAAAAAGGCAGTTTCTCTGGAATATATATGAGACGTATATAGTCTTTACTGACTAAAAAGAAAGTCTGTGATATCTGTAGCTCTCTGTCTGGATTTAAATGAGAAATAGGGAAATATGTACACAGACAGGATTGACTGAGTGAAAAGAACTTTGTTTGAGAATTTAAGTTCCGACTATTTGGCCCTAATGATTATTTTATGTGTGACTGAAATGACTGAACTGGGATTTTATGGACTTTTGATTTCAGGCGACTGTCTCTGGCTTCAGTGAGTGAATGAATGACTGAATGAATGGGAGTGAAAGTGAGTGAGTGGAGTGAATGAAATCGAAAGTCGGCACACTGAATGTATTTACTATACCTAAACACGACACTATTTAGTGGAGACGTCAAGACGAAGCAAAGTACTTACTTACTTACTTACTTACTTACTTACTACTAGGATTTATGTAGCATTATTAGTAAGTATGTACATGTGCAATAATAAGTAGTAAATTATAGTCCCTACTCTGTCTGTATGTCTGTCTGTCGGTGTTTTTGTACTACGTCTATTTGGGAAAGCATAGATACTATAAATAGATATTGCTTTTATGTACTATAGGTACTACTAGGTATTCTGTGTAGTATAATATAGTTAGTACACCCTGATAGATTGTAAGTCAACATCTCTTAAAACAGAAAAAAGGAGGACAGAAGAAAAAAGAATGGAATGCTCAGTCAGAGAGAGCCGTGATAGAAATTAGTTTCCGAGGAGGAGAAGAATCAGTAGAGTAATTACTTAAAATGTTGGACAGACGATACATAATTGATGATTACGTATCTGATTATAAGTAGGTTAGTGTGGATGTACATAAGATAGCTGAGCTCAGAGTGGCGGCGGCGGTGGCGGCTGCTATGAGCTCAGCTGCGGAATCGGGGTTGTTGTGGGCGGAGGCGCATCTAGGTTTTCGTCCTGCTAGACATGAGAAGGTGATCCATGAGAGGCCCAAGCAATCAAGATAATCAGTAGAGTATCGGACCCACCCGGCCACACATGCCAGAATATCACATGCACTCACCTGGACGGTTCAAGCTGGTCACCAAGTCTCCTCCCGTAGGGCTCCCGCCTTCGTCCTCCTCTTCGGGAATCGTGTACACCTCACCCGGGCTGTGGTCGTAGTACGTGACGACCTCCCCCGCCATCCCCTGTCGCTCCTCCTCGCTGTCACTCTCCGACTCCTCGTCCGTCGAACTCTTGTAGTCGTCGAGGTCGTGCTCTTTGAGGACGATGGCTTTGCGGGGACCTGGGAGGTCAGAGTCTTCCGGGGACTCGGGGGGAGAGCCTTTTGTCGGAGACTCCCCACCTCCCAAGTAGTGGCTTACCATGAGGGAGGGCAGGGGACTCAGACTGTCTCCGGACTTGCCCGGACTGTTCATGGGGGACGGGGACGGCGAGGGGGAGCGGGAGGTCAGACGGCGCCCGCCGCCCCGCCCCTCCCCTTCGTCTTCCGTCTCGATCTTTTGGCGCTGCCGACGCTTGAGGGAGTAGGACTCGACGGCCGACTGCAGTTTTGACAGTTCTTCCATGAGGGCGTTGGTCTTGTCGTCGACAGGCGGCGGTGGTGGCGGAGCCATGTCGCTCTTCCGGTAGGGCGTGAAGGACGAGAGAGAGACGTCGGCAGGCTGAACAGGAGGAGAGTGTGAGCCGAACCCATTTTTGAGGAGGGCGTCTGAGGGTCTCCGCGTTTGGTCTTCCGCTTTTGGATCAGTTACACTACTATACGGTTTAACAAAAGAAGGCTTGGCTTGGCTAGCAGAGGGAGTGCTCATGCTCAAGGAGTGATCAGAGTAGAGGTCAGAAGGGAATTCAAGGTCATAGGGTTCGTAGGTCTCAGGACTGTCGTAGGACTCAATGTCTAATTCTACCGGACTCCTAAGGGGACTTTCGTAAAGCTCTTCACTCTGCTCCAGACGCTCCGGGGAAAACATCTCCGAAGAGAATCGTCTGGTCTCTGCCTTCTCGCTCGACCACTTCCCTAGCACATCTGATCCCGACCCCAATTGTGGATCACTAGACTCTACCGCAGAACTCTCAAACTCACGCTCGTTCTCCCACCGCTGCATCTGAGGACTCAGAGATCCCTGCATCCCTTGCTGTTGTTGTGGAGGTCCTGCGCTCCCGCTTCCTCTCCGACTCCCGTCCCACTCCATCTGGAACATACATTTCAGTACCTTTTTTATTCCAAAATTTACTCGTACATACGATTATATTTCCGATTCTAGTTATACTTTCAACGAATATTCGGCGATATGGCCCGAGGGATAATTATTAACCAACATTATTTCCACTCCTAATGCTTATCATAGTACTTATGCTACTGTTAATACCATTAATGTTTAATGGTGACAATTATACTGATTAACTCTTGTAATATTATGATACACTGATGCTCCTTATAGATTTACTAATCTGCTATACCGACGAATCAATTTTACATGTTATTTATCGAGGTTTCATCTGCATGCCATATGCAGATGAAACAAATAAATATGCATAATATGCAGATGAAACAAATAAATATTCATAATATGCAAATTCAAATCTCTTCGTTTTGAGAATTCAAATAAATCCAAAAATCTCTTCATTTAATTAATTCATCAGAAAATTACAGTTTTGTTATCTACTATCTGACTAAACATTGTCTTCATTGAATTTATGAACGAAAAGATGTGAAGTGGAGTAGATACCAAAGGTAAGTGGGGTTATTTGGGTTGGTTTGAATTTTAGAAATGATGAAATTGGTAAATTCTAGATGTGAAAAAACTTGAATTAGCCTGTCAGATTTCCTTACGTCACCACAAAATGGGTTGAACAAAACCTAGGATGCATAATGACTAGAATTAACGGGAAGTACAACTAGGAAAAATGTAACTGTGCTACTATGTCAGTAATTGATTTTATGCGTCCATATTTATTTCCGTTTGCATAGGGATGGTGAATCTGCCGCAGAATTGAAATTTAATAGAACTTATCGTTAGAATCTCTGTAACTTGTGATGTTAGATCTAGGCTAGGACTCGGTAATTTATTTTGCTACACTATACGGGGGAATTGATTATGTACATAATAATAAGCTGGAATATTTATCTAGGAACTCGTATTTAACTTGTACGATGTTACATGGTTAACACCAGGATATTTGGCAGATCTAACTGCGACAAAAAGAAACCTTATTTAAATACTGTAAATGTTTCTATGTGGTACTTATATTGTTAGATAGAGAGATACAAACCACAAATGGAAACATCAACGTAGGTACGTATTTAATAAGGGCTTCTAAGCTTATTTTCTACCGTCAAAGCCTTTGAAAGAGATCAACATTACTAAATATTTTCATTTGTCCAATGTGTGCTCTTCAAAAGATAAAAGAAAAGGCACAGTGTCATGTTTATAGTAGTAGGTGGATATTTACTCATTGGAGTATTGATTGGCCAAAGTTTCGCTTGTGTGCTCTGCAAATAGGAGAAAATATATAGATATACACCATTTGTACGTATTTATGTGTAGGTAACCTGAATAAATTATATGAATTCCCCATTCCACCAATTCCCTTTGTGATTTCTCCTCTTGAACTTACATTCAGTCCGCGTGTTCAAATTCTACTGCTGCAGAACTTGTACTGAATATCAGCTATCATATCTGTGATTTTGCATAAAAATCGACAATACTTACTGTATGGCAAACAAATTCAGCTATAAAAACTGAAATACAAATAATAAGATGAGTTGGCTTGGCATGGATTCAGTATTCCATGATAAAATCAGTATATTATCTATACACTTCAAGATATTTGGTATATATGATATGTCAGGGTAGAGAAAACGCTAAAAGCGCTGAAGGTGACTTTCACTCTATCTGTAGTGTGAATCTAGTATAACGTGTCCTACAATTCAGAAATTATATATACTGATATAAATATATCTCTGCTTAAATAAAAATATAGAACATGTCTGTGTTTGTAAAAAATCTCTTATAGCACATGGACGATCAATACGAGTTTAATCTCACAGTATTACAAATTAAAATTGAAAGCATGCCAACACTATTCCATTTTAGTGTCATCAAAACGAACGGATTTCGTCAGCGAGCAAGAAAATGTTTGAATGAAAGATAAATATTTATGCATCTTCCACTACAATTGCAATATTATTTCATTGAAATTGAATTGGCTACATTTGTTAATTGAAATAAGTTTCTTTTCCCCGAAAAACTCTCTCATGCTAAAGGAAGTCGGTCTACTACATCCTTATTAGCTTCTAGAAGGGTAAATGTCAAAGCATTATAGAAAAATGTACATCAAAAGGATTCGTATGCGTAAGTGTATTCTGTATACATAAAGGATTCCCTCTTGAACGTATCCTTATGACATATTCCTATACTTTCCAATGGTAACGAAACTATCATTCTAGAAATAAGTGTGTTGTGTGTGTGCTTGACATTTATTTTAATTTCTCTGTATCCAGGATTACATCGAAACAATTAAGGGTTAAAAGCGAAATAGATATTGTGTGGGGCTGGCTATGAATGAGTAAAAGAGAGTGCGAAAAGTTCTTACACTGGGATTTTGTTGCTGCTGCTGGGAGTAAGGTCCTGTTGGCCGTGGTCCAATATTCTGATGACCTGGTGGACCAGAAGCATTCCCCATAGGACCTGGACCCATCCGTCGTTGTTTAATGCAACTTCCACATGTCCACTCCGGTCGCTATGAACATCACCAAATTCATTATTGATTATGAGTCTCACGTCCCTCCTCTCCAAATACATGCAACCGTTTTATCCGAATCTACACAGCCAGACCTCCCGGCCGGTTTCCCTCATCCTCCTTAACTAAATCCACAAACACAAAAACCCTTCCCCAAAATATTCTTCCACTCGTATCCAACGTTTTGGCGTGGATGAACAAGACTTCAACAGACCTAACTGCTTTCAGCAAAACAAGAGCAAAATGTCTATTTGGCGTTGTTCTATTAAAAGGCTTTTAGTAACAAAAATCCATACTCGACATTACATTTCTTGCCATATTGCCAGTAAATCATGTTCATTGTATGTCTCTGGCTAAACAGTCATATTTCATTTTTGAATCAGTTTTAGTACTGTACATTTTGATTTAATTCCAATTTATTAAATCAATAGTTCTAGATTAGGTTATTTCATTGGCGACTTACTTTTTTTATGATAGGGAGATAAGAATTTAGAAGTAAGCATATAATCAAGCTATGTAACTATTGTCTACAAGATAAGGGGTATTATAGTTTTACTTAGTATGCAAAGAGCAAAAGTGAAAAATGTATTTTTCGCTTTCAAGAAAAAGTACCTACTCAAAAGCATATATATAAACAAAGTCTGCACAGCGTGCTATGAGCACACAAACACCTCTGCACACATTTTTTGCCGTGATAAAAAGTTTGAACATACATACTAAATAATATTGTAAAGAATAGAGTAAACCTGACCTAGTATCTCGGCAACTTTATGTAGTCTGGAGGTGAACACCATAAATGGACAATCAATAATTTACTCTGTATATTTTGTATCTCGTAGTATCTCTCTCGCAGTTGAACGTCCTTGTCTGGCTGTACAATAGTTGGCATAAATACTACGAGTGATTCCTAACCTAGCATTTATATTGTTACAACTTTGAATTGACTCCACGCAATTCTGACGTCTCGTTAACACAATCCTTTTCTACTCTGCCATTGACTTGCTCAGAGCTAATCAAACTCTGTTCTCGTACTGTGTAAACGGTGTTTGTGTTGAACTTTACAAAGTTACTTGAATGCAAACATCTTTTTCGGTAAAGACCTGTCACACAATTACTCATTATGCAAGTTACAACCTGAACGAAACTATTTTCATACTAAAAAGAGCTATAATTAATTCTATAGTACGAATGTCAGTCACTTGGTTAACCTATCTTCTACGGTTCTTCTATGGTTCTACTCCGGTTCACAACAACTATTTAAAGAAATACTCATTTAATCCATGTTTAATAGCACAATGATATAATTTACAGCAAATGGATACTGAGAGAAACTCTATTTATAAAACAGTACGTAAGGGTCGCCATGTTTTGATAAATTGATACGTTTTCCTTTTTCTACTTAAAGATGTGGAAAAGAACTTCAGCTACAATACATAGATAAATAATTGTGGCCAACTACGAAGATATTAGAGGAGTTAGTGTTTGATGAGTAGTCATAGTAGCTTGACTCAGACGTACTACAATAAAAGCCGAAATGGAGTATTATATTATTAATAATTGGAAAAAGTTCCGACGTAATGAAAACCCGCCTGCAGCTTCAAAATAATATGCTTGCTTCCCTTTTCATTTCGAAAGATAAAATTCAACAAACGGATGCAGTTCAACTGCCTACATTAAAATAACACTGGGAGCTTATGTTACTCTGGCAAATTTATATATTTAGTACGTAGTTGGAAACTATTGGGAAAGTACCCATGACAGAATTGGAAAGAGGCATCATATGTCTCCATCGTAATTATTTTAGCATAAAAGAAAATAGGTTTTTACTAATTGAGCCATCGATATGAAAGTAAGTATTAGTAATTTCATGGGAAAATGCTCTTTGTGACTAGTATTTAGAGAGAGACATGGTTAGAGATATGAAGGCAGTGTAGGAATTTGAGTGAGGATTGCACCTTTGGCTACCTGAAAGTTGTTATCAGAGACAAAAGAGAGACTATTAGCAATCTGAGATTTGAATGACATAGGGGGAAATAAAATAAAATTAGACATGAAATAAAACGTAATAAAAGGAAACTGGCAGGAGAGAGAAAGTTAAAGGAAATCAAATTGAAGTAGAGACAGGCGATTTATTTGGATGAAGTACATAGTGTGCTAGATTTCTCTACAAATGCAAGTCGACTTGATATAATCTCCTGTGTAAAAGTTACTTTTCTGCTTAAAGAAAGCTGTATAATATAGTAATGTAGCCATAAGCAACTAGTAAGTAAAGTAAGGCACTCTTATACTCTAACATTAAATTTTAGAAATCCTTTTGCTGAAGGGAAAGTATTCTGATTTGGATTTTGTTCAGGTGGCTGGTTGGCATGCTTGGATAGAGATATACTGAATACTTCCCTGAATACTTCCATTGCTATTTTTAAATCTTTAACTACGACTACTGGAGGACTGTACCTTCCTCCATCCAACAAATACATGACAAGCAACCTCCTGAGAGTGCAACCTAACCTACACAGGGCACCTACCTACCTACTGCTGAACTTATTTAGGTACCCTCGTATACCTACTACAGTAAACTCCAACTTCTATGATGGAATAATCGATCAAAAAACTACGAACGGCAAAGTACATTCGCATACCTACGTCCTACATACACTTACGTTGATCATTATACTTTTGTATGATATGTATTCTGTATGTAGGTATCAACTGTATGTAGAGGGAAGTATTCAGGGAAGTATTCAGGGAAGTATTCACTAGGTTAGGCATTTCTCAGACTCCATACAACCAACCCGCTGGACTGTGCGGTGCTTACTCGGAGAATTTACTTAGTCTGTTCAATCTTGAATGAAGCCTGTCGCTAAGTGGGATGAGTAAATGACAGATAAATTGAAAGTGTCGGTGTCATATCCTAATCTACAACTGAGAAGAGCAATCTGGTGCTAAGTATTTTCCAGGAATGTTCCACACAAATGTACTGAAGCGGTTAATAGAAGAATTTTCCACCCTGGGATTTTAATGCATCTATTTGTAAATCCACAAGATATGAGGTACATATGCTGCTGCTCTCTAATAGCATTTCTGCGAATCTAAATAGAATTTTCAGATGCACTTAGCTACAGTTGCCTCTTGCAAATTCGAATCAAACTGCTATTTGAATTTATTAGGAAGTTCTCCTCTTTCCTGTACAAACCCTTTTCCCTATTCTTAGAACATGTTCTACTAAATGCTACTGTGCTTGAGTAAAGAAACATTTTTACATGGCGAAATGCAATGATGATAGAAAGCAAGTAATTCTATTACAGTTCTATAATATCCTACATCCTACATGCCAAGGATGGAAAGGTTATCCTTTCGCTACGTGAGCTCATAGGAAAATCACTGCTGGATATTAACAATTATTATTCTAAGTGGATTAAAATTTAAGTGCAAAGATTAAACCAAGGACCAATAACGTTTCCATGTAACAATCCAAAGAGAATCTTGTCATTGATCATGCATAACGCTTCTCTTAGTTAGTGAAGACTAATTTTTGATAATGTTTTTAATTCCCCACTCCATGCATGAAGAAAATGTATTTTGAAAAGACATTTAAACTGCATGACGGGTATGACATTATTTCTAGGATGTGTGTAGTTTAGTTCGTAATTTAGTGTATGTTTAGTGCGGACACGCAAAGGAAAGAGTTTTCTCCGAGAATCCTCCTATGTAGAAGGAAAGGACTGCACTGCACTATTCTTGAGCTAAAGAGGCTAAGCCCGCTTACTTTCTGGTTGCATATTGTGATACATATAATAGGGGTGGGCATCTATAAAAACAGTATGTAAGTAGACTTGGTCTTTGTGAAATATATATAATGTGGCGTGTGCAGCGTGTGTGTGTTGTGTTTATACTCCCTACTTTGTTCTATATACGATCACTTACTATTTACGAATGGCATATAGGTAAGGAGTAAGACGAAAATATCCTGTGAATCACAAGGCATGCTGTTGTATTTCAAAGCCGTCTCTGTTACTTGCCAAGAAATCGATCCAACTTTGGTTTGCTGTTGATATTTTGAATGGTAGTGGGACTAGGAAGTCTAGAGCAGTTTTAATATCTATAGACAGACCCATATCTCACGGTTTCGCTTTCACCAGGCCATGCTCTGCTACTACTCTTCTACTCTTGCCCTATTTACACAAATACTATATCACTCAAATTTCGCTGTAATAATAGAACTCTGAGTTCGTTGCTCATTGGATTTTCTCTCCAAACTGCACAAGTTTACCGATATTCTTAGCCTTGTACTCTATTTTGCAATTTATTATTAGTAGGAGGAAAAGTTACCTTGTACGAAAACACAAATCTGATTATAAATTCTCTCTATGTATATTGATTGGACTGAGTGCATCTGATGCTAGTAATTCTATAGATGCTTTTATCTCAATTCCAACTCAGTTAAACCTTCTATGTACTTGTATCTATGTAATCAGTAATACTTACTGCGTATTAATGTACATACATTGCATACCCCTAATTCTCTAGAATATGTAATAGATTTACGACGAACTCAAATCATAGCTTTGTCCTTCAAAGACCATGATTTCTCTATAAACACAGTCAACTATAAACAATGTTCGTATGTTCTTGTCCGGCTTTCACTTTCCACATAATCTAGATTTCCCTTTTCTTTCTCTTCACTCCATTTCCAAATACTTATATTCACAAATAAATACATGGAGTCATGGAGTAGTGTAGACTGACAGACCGGTTGCTAATAAACGAAAAAAGTGCATATAGCATCACTACCAAATACAAGTCAAAGGAAAAAAACAGAAAAGTTATCTTCTTTGCCAAGTTCTGGAGGAGAAAGGGGGAAATGTGATGAAAATTTTATAAGTGCACAAAATATATATCTACATCTGCGTCATATTGCATAGTAATGCATAAGAATATTACAAAAATACGTACAATAAAAATTTCACATGAAACAAAATAATCTCCAAGATTCTCTGGCCGTGCAATCTAAAAAATGCATGTACAGACAAAAATTCTACATTCTTTCGTTTATGAAATTGAGAACTAACGATTCCAAGCATAAGGTAAAGCTAAATGTATGCATATTTTATCAAGATTAATTAATTTTATCCGGCACTGCTTGAGTGTCATATAGCTTTATTTTTAATTTTGAAAATATAGACTTAAAATATAAAGAACGAAACCAGAACTTACTGGTTCCGTGAGACGAGTATTGACATTAACATTTCTACTGAGTTTACTATACGAAAATAGTTAGAAGCAAGAGTTTCTTAATTGTAGGATAATATTACACTCGCGAAAATGTATTTTAATTACTTATGCTTATACATTAGCCTCCTCATCAACATTAAACAAAGCGCAGTAGTATGGCCTATGTTTGTCACTTGAATAAAAATGAACTACTACGTTGCCCTGATTAAACCATGAAACAATTACAGATAGTCGTCTACTCATCCATCAATAATCTTGCACCGTGGTTTAAAAAAGAAGTAATGAAAAAACTTTTATCATGCGTCGCAATTATTTCTCTGCCATAGGCAAATGAGCTAGATATTTTAAAAGTTTTAGCATAAAATGAAATAGAAAGCAATCATACATTAAAGCGTCTGATTTTCATTCCTCTTGTCTTACGAAATTTCTGTCTATTGTAAAGAAAACTAATTGCAATAGCAGATTTTGTGTTGGAGCAAACAAACAAAGTAATTTTTCGTTTGATTCTCACGTAGCCTATTGTACCATACTTTTTTAAAAGTGAGGTGTAGTGAATTAATTGGAATTCAAATTTTATATACAGATATACGTTGCTGTCACAAACACATTTAATTATGAACAAAGTCTAAAATCCCTGACGTTCGTCTAAATTGCTCTTAATGAATTGTCAGAAGTTCATATTGAAAATAAACACATTTCAAGCCTACTTGGTTTTATAGGGAGGTATAACTCATGAAATTATTTATTGTCTTTTTGACAGACTTACCTTCGTTTCAGGATGAGGTGTCATTCCTCCGCATCTATTGCACACCATTGTTCTACATTCCATGCATTCTTGACCAGGCAACCCATCCCGCCCACTCACCTAATTAAATTCAAATAAAAACATCAGATATAGTAGCCTGCATTTCTGTCCGAGAAAATTACTTCCATTGTGTCATTTATTGTTGCCATATAAAGTATAATGCAAACAGATTAAATACGTAACCCCTAAATAGTCTTTAATTTAATGAATTTAACGTGTCTGGGATTCTGTAAGTACAATAGTAATTGAACCAATCACACAAAAGCTACTGTTAAATAGTTTCCAAAAACGAAAATGCACTTGAATGAAGTCAATTTTACTGCAATGCATCTGTTGCAAATAGGGGAACAGTAATAATGCCTCATTTGATTGATTTATCCTGCAAGCGTCTATGTAAATGTCCCTATAATATATTGTGTCGATTATATAGATCATTTGGCAGCAGATACTAAAAAGTTGTTACAATGTATTCATACCCATTTATTAGAAGATACTACTTTTTTTTGTCTGCAAGCAAAGGTACATTTCCTATTTACTGTATTTGGGTTAATTTTAAGAAATTAATTAGGTACTTATGTTTATTCTATTTATGATTTCTAAGGGAAATTATGAGTAATCCTTATTTATCAGGGTGATGAGTATTCCACTTACATCTCTTTGACGGCAAATAGGACAGAGACGACCGCTGTAATCCACACCTGGCCGTTGATCTTCAGGTCTGTAAACAAACAAAATAATAGGATATTCAGTAAACAACGTTTGCAAATATCAAATATCCTAAATCTGGCGCAGAGACAATGACAACACATGCCACTCGACCATCGAGTCGTCTATTTATAGAAGCCGACTCAAATAAAGACGAGCAAAAAACTTAATCAATACGGCTTGATGTGAGAATTTTATCTCTGGACCCTACCCCGAATTCAGGTAGGTAACTATAGACGAAGTATCTATCTAATCGATGATAGTGTAATAGCAACCAGAAGGAGGTCAATAATAAAGGCCTATCAAAACCTTGTAGTAGTATTTATTCTCTTGATTTTGGCCAAAGCTTTTCCATCAAGTCAAAATTTTCTGATACTCCATTCAAGTAATATTATACAAAAAAAGAGTTTTTGTACAGAATAAGATGGTTGGCCACTGAGGAGATTGCAACAGACATAAACTGTAAACAAACATTGTATATTGCGCTACATTTGTGTCCTTTGGTCTTTTACTTTTGTTAACCGATGGTGAAAGCGTTTCATCCTTAGATCTCTTATGTAATCAAAGTCTGTTTACACTTTATTCTCCCTGAGCCAAGTTCCTCATCTTATGACCATTCCCTTTGTTTGAAGAACAAAATCAAACTGACCCAGGTGCTTAAAGAAGATTTCGGTGATAATAACTTCAAAGAACTCCAGGGAACAAAGTACTATTCAAACCCGTATAATACTGACACTCTGCTTATTCTAGGGATTCTAGGAGCCTCCAAAAACCACTGATGACGTGGTTAGCCTTTCGTCTAATTTAAATCACTGCCTAAATGGGCTTACAATGCTCCATTCCACTTTATCATGTTAAAGAAAGGTGCTGACTTGCAGCAATTTAATTATGATTTCGTTATAGTATTGCTTATATAGTTTTCCATGACTAACTTTTCAAACAAAACTTTGATTTTTAAGATCTTACCCGGAGAAATGTTTATGAATTTAATGATGTATGCAATTTTTCATGCGTTTTTATCTGTAAATTCTTATTTTTCAAAAAACACGTTTTATTGTGCATTGTATTTTTACTATAGTAATCTTGTTTTAAACAAAATTCTTTTAAAACGCAGGAAAATGTAGAAATTTTAAGGCCTCACGTTCACGTTGTAGAAAATACATGAAGAAAGCTTGGAATATATTTAATAATTTTGACATGCACTCTGTTGATTGTTTGGTCGATTAGTTGCGTTCTAAAAGTATTTAATGATGATGATTCTTTGTTCTTGTTGAAAGTTTTCAAACTTTGAAAGGTAGATACCTGAAAGGGAATTTTAGAATCTCCCAATAGGGATAGATGCGTCAAGAAGTTTTCTTTAACCCCGAAGGGGAGCACAGTGTTCGATAA
Organism: Tomocerus maximus; assembly: GCA_019776445.1. Classification (NCBI taxonomy): domain Eukaryota; kingdom Metazoa; phylum Arthropoda; class Collembola; order Entomobryomorpha; family Tomoceridae; genus Tomocerus; species Tomocerus maximus. Next base: position 34,872 of record JABASH010000214.1, on the reverse strand, counting down.
TTTTGGATACAATTTCCTTGTCTTGTTTCGCCCTATATTCTCCTGGGATCCATATTCCGTGTTTATTATTGCAATATTTTACGATGTTCTTGGATAGGCGCTAAAGCCCATTGAAACGGCATGACAGATTTCTGTAGGAAGAGTAATAGGATCAGTAGTTTGTAGGCCGTATGGAGTCTTTATTAGAAATAGTATTTCCGAATGGTGTTAGTAGAATCTATTGGGAAGTGATATAGAGTAGAATGTGGAAGATTGGATGGAAAAGTCAAGTGTGTGAAAGTAATAATGGTCTCCTTGATTCCAGTGACTATCCTAAAGCTACGAAGAAAAATAGAATTTAACTCGTACTTTAATATAATACGTAATGCTATAGTACGTAGGTACAGGTTGATATTTCCATGATTTTCTAAAGCAAAGTGTAAAGTGGTAATAGTGGAAGAAATAATGTGCTATATGAGATCACTGAGATGACATACGTAACGGGCTACCTACTATTAGGTTGGAGATAGGAGATTTCAAACTGTGTCCCTGTCTAGGCCATTACAATGTTCAGTGTACTGTGTGGACAGATATTTCTAACATATACTTACTACGGGGTCTAGTCATGTACAGAGCAATGTACTTACGTAGAAATGTAAAAGTTCATTGAAGTTGTGCTGTCCTGCAGGAGAGAGATAGTACATTTAGTGCATATGGTGAAAGCAGTCCTAGAATGGTTCTAATAGCTAGGTAGGCTACAAAGTGAGCATTGAAATGCAATATGACGTAGAAGAGTTGAAGATAACCCAAGTCGACATTTTCGACTTTTATATCGTAATCATATAAGAAAAGAATGTGATGGGCTCTGATTCGTTTTCAACTCCAAAGTTAACAAATGCGATTTCCGACAATGGCGAGACATTGGAATTGGTTTGCAATGAAGCGAGAGATGCACCACTTTTATTCCGCTAAACCACTTGTATTCCAACTATGCTGTGTATTCTGATACAAGTATCAAGTCGCATGTCATCCACAGGACACACGACTCTCTGTTGAAATGAACAAGACATCGTAAACTGCTCCATTCAAATCTTTCCCCAAAAACTTTTATTTTTATTTCCATTCAGCCTCCTTTTACAGCTACATATTACAGATAGTGCAGCTTAACTACATGCTATTTCATTTTAAACGGAAAGACGTGACGAGAGCTAAGCATTCCTTTAAACTTTCAACATATTTACATTTTCAACGAAATGTATAGACTGCAGTGACACTTGTTTAGATATTCTAGTGCAGAACAAACCTACAGGCTATAAAGACGTATTAAGTTTCCTTTGAAAGAATATATTTTCCCGAAACTTTGTTTCTATACATATTAATACTTTTCTTCTATACGACACCGTTGTGGTGTTTGTGTTGCAACAGAGTCAAGAGCTCATATTTCTCCTCAAACACTCCTACACAATATTTCAAGTTCAAAATTGAATGTCCAACAAGCTAATATTTCTTACAAAATAGACACTCTTCTCTAATAGTATTTTTAGCATCCGAATTTCAAGTGTTTCAAAGCACACTTAAATTGACAAATAGGTCTCCGGAATTGTAGCTACCTGTTTACATGGCTATTTTAACTGTGCAATAAATCATCAACCTTTAGAGCAATCAGAACAATTCTGCACATACGCATTCAAAAACACGTTAACACCTTAAGTTAACAGATGTATTCCTGATTTATTATACATATAAATGAAAAATAGAAACGTCCATTACACGAAAACGACAGTATTAAGCTCTGATATCAGTACTTAATTATTTATAGCGTTCAAAAAATTGTTTAGGTTTTCAGTTTCTTTGAAGGTAGTAAATGTTTGCGAATTCAGTCATGAATGGGTGTTTATTTATAGGGATTTTAGCCCTAGAATTGTAGTGAATCTCAAATGAGAGTTGCATTGTAGTTGGTAAGCAGACCGTCTTGGTTTTTCGGAGCACGGTATCATAAATTAAATCAGTGAGACGTAATTTGTAATGTAACGATTACGTCAAATAGCAAAAAATATTTTTGGAATAAAAAAGCATTTTTTGGAGCAACAAGGAGATTATTGTCCTTTTATAGTCTAGACTTGGGGAGGGAGACAAAGTTAAATCAGTCTGATCTACTTTAGAGCTTAAAAAATACATATTGCATGGAGTGAATTAACAAAGAATGTTTTCAATGTGTCGTAGCCAGACACAAATACTAGCAACTTTAGTTTATGTTTAGACTTATATCTTGTAAAGTTGTAACATGGATGTAATAAGAGTACATAACAGTAAAGTTGACGAAAATAAATGTTGTATTAACTCAGTCGGCAGACACATTCAGCGGTGCTCATGCATATAGAGAGATGTTTCTTTAACAATGCTATCCCTATAAATATATTTTCACTGACTGTAGTATAACCATAGGCGATGTACAATAATGTTACGGGTAAGAAACACAGAAATGTACGTAAATAGCATAAAAACGCCCTAAACCAGTTTCACTTAAAAGGCAAGGGTTGTTCAAAATGGAAGCGAGAAAGCAGAATCCCGCATCGGAACATAGAGTATTCAATACATATGTACATAAGAAGCTTTCAAAGTGTACAACTAGCTCCATGGAGAAAGTTGTGGGATAGAATGTCGGGGAAAGTGAAGAGATTGCTAGAAAGAAGAACTGGGAAGGAAAATACGGTTTTTATTTGATTATATGATTATAGCAACAAAGGAACTGTGGTAAGTTGTGACACAATGCAATACTAGAGACTACTTCAATTTTGCAATAACCCATGATTTATAGCTTTGCTCCTATGTTTTTTGTTTCCTCCTTAAAATACTATTGTGTTAGCAACACCGCAATAATATATCACCAACTGCCAGAAAATACTAACTATGGATAATGTACAAGTTACAGGTAGGACACACACGCAGTTTAGTTACCTATCCAAACGCCGTTGTTGGCTTACTTAAAACGTTTGTGGCAAATTATGGCAAACTTGAGAAGTACTTACATATAAACCCCATGGCCACCAAGCGCTAATTACCAATTACTACAACTGATGAGTTCATTCCTCAATTCTTCCATTGGTTGAAAGGTCTTGTACCCACACAATCATTGCCATCTTTAAAAAATTTGGCAAAGAGTCAAATAAGCTAGACATAAAAACCGATTCCTAATTCTTTAAGATCGCAGTGCTGGTGTTAAAAAGGTTGGGTGCAAAAATGTCGAAAACGAAAACCCAACTTTACCTATGTAGATTATGTAACCGTCAATGAATATAATGCAACCACATAAGGAAGGATATAATCCAATCACATAAGGATACATAATACAACCCCAAAAGAACACACACACAAACATGATACTGCAAGAATGGGTATATTTACATTTTACAGGAGTATATTGATGTAAATACAGGTATAAGTATGCATCTAAGATCTTTAATTGCTTTATCATTTGTTCCGGAAGCTGACATTAGGCCCAGAAAAGAAAAGTTGAAAGCTCTGTCCTTCTCTATAATACAATTGACGAGTATTGTCGTAGCATGGCTTTTTTTTTAAAAAACGAAAAAAAAACCAAAGCTACATAAAACGGGGGTGACCCTGATTGATTCTATTGTATGAATATTGATGCTTTACAAATACTACTACTTTTCGTCTTTATTTTCCATTAACAATTACCTGACGATTGATATTTAAGCATTGAACACGGGAAAATATACATCAAATGACTAAGTATATGAAAAATTAAATAAACATAAATAAACCCAATCTTGCAGTATCATGTTTGTGTGTGTGTTCTCACGGTTGAGGGTTGCATTATATTCATCGACATTTACATAATCTACATCGGTAAAGTTGGGTTTTCGTTTTCGACATTTTTACAGAATACCGTTAAAAATCCTTGATTTGCTAATCAGTAAATACATCACCACAGGATAATTCTTTCTTTAGCGTAGGAATACTTAACTTTGAATTTGTATTTCAGATCTGCAAAGAAATAATTTCAGTTTAGAGCCTATTTATATGCAGATAGCAATGTAAGGACATTCTTTTGCATTCATAGTACCTACATTTACATTGGTATGCACATGACGGCAGGAATTTACATTTTTTAAACAAAATAGCTGGAATTTCGAACAAAAAACTCAGTACCTATACCATAAATTACGCAATCATCTTCGTCATGATATATAATATTAGACTCCAGAAAGTAATAATTGGGTATCAAACACACGCCTTATATTTGAATATTTTTCCGTGTATGGATGTAATATCTGAGCTGTCAGGTTCGATCAAAACTATATTTGAAAATATTTTAAGAAAATATTCAAAAATGACAGAAGACATGATGAGGAGCAATTTCGGGATGTAGTACACGGGGAGCATGGGTTTAGATTTTGCATAACCAGCTTTCATGATACTATGATAAAATATGCGTCCCAGTAGAATACCTCTTGACATGGTATGCATGCTTCAGTGATAACATACGCATATAGATATAAGTATTTGGGATCTAGAATTTGGAATATCTATACTGGACTGGGTGATGTGCATTTCTATTTACTTAGGTCTCAGCCGAATTATTTAGTATCTGATCCATAAAATTGTGGTACCTGACAAGAATATCGTAAAATAGAGCTATAGGGCACAGGATCGTGGTTAGAGTTCATTTTTCTTAAATCCCAACTGAAATTTTAAAGAGAAAATAAAGATAGGAACTGAAGTGCCTTGTCCTTACTACCTAGCTGGACGGAAGCTTCAAATGTCAGGTCAAGTTGTCATCAAGACTTGACTTTCTGATATGGGAAACATTATTGATATCGTGAAGGAATAGAGAAAGTGCTTGTTGGAAATATAATTTTGTCTTCGCAGGAGGAAAAGGAGGGAGAATGTCTAAGAAAGCGGCCGCTGCTTCGGAATAAATTTAATACCTAGGAAAGTACGTAGAAAACATAATAATGACGTCTAGTTCACAGCATCAATAACTCGAGGCTACATAGAGCAATAAGTTGGAAGGTATTCTTAGATATGAGCATAAACTAGCTCTTTGAGAACTATAACGAATTAAGTGGCCATGATAACTTCTAAATATGTGCAATGTAGGAAAGTGGTCATGACAGAGAAATAGAACGAAAACCCATATCTAACCATAAATGCTCTTTCTATACATAGAATGCTTTTCTTCTGCAAGGCAATTACACTTTATTTTTGCGCTTTAAGTGTTTTATGTCTTTTCCATCATCGTCAATTTGAATTCTCAAGTACAAATTGCATATAATGTAGGTGCCTTTTATGATGACAATACTATTTGTAGAGTAGTCACATAGAATAAATTATACGCATAGCAAAACCTACTCTTTTCCATACCGATTACCACATAATAATCACATCGCACTACAACGGGTTTCTAAATTTAAAATTATATAAGCCAAATACGTATAATTACAAATAAAATACCGCCATTAAATAACATCTTTCCATGATAATATAATTATTAATACATCTTTCAAAAATTCCAGACTTCTGACACCCTATCAGATTCTCCAAATTGAAATCAATCTCACATAATTGCAATTACTAATTTCTTAAGCTTTTAATGTACTTACATTTAAAGTCATTTAGTACTTCTTTGAGATCCAATATAAGAGGCCTCAATGATATTAATTTTCTATGACAATGAGAAGGCGACGGAATATTACAAGTAAATTGAAATTAAAATTAATGAAATTTAAATTTCTCACTCTAGACTGGCTGTTACTGAATCCATCTACATAACTTAGAGAATAAGGGGAAATTAGTTCCTAAAGGAGTCAGTGTCTTGTCAGGGGGTATTTTTGTAGCTTGATTACTTATTTATTAACAAGTGCCTTAGCAAGTATCGTTTAATATATATTGAGCCATTATGGTTCTAAGTAGATTGTAATGGAGTCTGACTTTAATAATGGGAATAATGGTCCAATATGTGGCGGGACAGAAGGCGGTGTCTCGTAGATGGACATCTGACACCTGTCTCTGTGACGGTTTATAAATGACCTGTGTGTGGACGGAAGAATAGTGAGATAGGCCGTGACTAGGGCCGACTGCATTGAAAAGTATTGACCGTAAGAAAGGAAGGAGTTGGCTGAGTGACTACTGCCGGGTATTACTGCCGGGTATTACTGCCGGGTATTAGTTATGCATGTATAGCTGACTCACTTGCTGGCTTTCTTCTTTTATCGTTAGCTTCTTCTCCACTCTATCTCTATTGATTTATGTAAATGCAATGAAGTATCACGTACCGGGGCAACAGCAAAGCAAACGCTGTTCTGAATGTATCAATGTCTACAGTCGAAGCCAAACTCCTCCAGTAGTCCCCTCATTTCTCGGAGCATGTAGGATCTCGAAGCTATATCTAATTCATATATCCCTACTGTAATATACTTACGTACATGTGTAGTACATGCATGTAACTATGTACGATTATTTAGTGGATTCCTTAAAGCCAAAGAAATTTTGTTATTTTACCCTCCATTTCGCTATTTCATCTTTGAGCAGGAAAGTTTATAGAGAAAGTCATTGAAAAGGTAGGTTGATGCTGGAGATAAAGCATGACAGTACTAATGTGATACTGTAGAGGAATACATATTATTCTGCCTTTCCCTGAAACGTACATACTAAACAGGAGTGTGTAAGAGAATTACTAAGGGAGGAAAAATTGCAAGGAAACGTTCTTAGCTAACCGAGGAGACGAAACCAATTTTATACAAAGTAGACAAGGCGGACAGGATAACTGCGCATTTGAAAACGGATGCTAAAATCCAGTGAAGCAATAGCTGTAGCTTTACTTACTTAAGTTACTTAGCATTAGTTGGGCTATACCCAGTGCTTACGTAGAAAATGCTTAGTGCACAAGTTCAGTCTTATATGTACCTTGTGTATGTATGTAGGGATTCTGTGTACGTACGAGATGATGTAGGGATTGTGAGAGGTTGCTGTAAGTAAAGCACCTTGGATACTTTCAGTGAGAGGTCAAAGCGAGTAAATGCATTAGAGTCATTTACCCGCTTACCTTTTAGGAGAAAGTCAAAAACTAAAGTTTATTTGTAGGTGCCCAGAAAGACTCCACTTGAGCAAACGAAGCTCCGACATAAGAATCAGCATCAACGTCGATTCTCACTCTGTTTACCGGTAGGGAACTAAGTGTTCCTACTACTTACACATCTGTAGACACACAAGCCATGATCAAGGACTATAGAGCTTCTCGGAAAACCACTACGCAGGCATTCCATCGTCGTCTTACAATCAGTCAATATACCCAAAAGTCATTACTTACCAACAGGGCTCTTATCGTTAGAACAAACTCGACACAACTCAACCTACAGAGAGAACCTCTAACTTCAGTTTTATGTTCCCAACGCATAACGCCCAGAATACAAGGACAAGACATCCTCAACGACTACTTAATGTCATCGATACGTAAGTAGCTTAAAAATGAGCTACAGTTAGTCCAGAACAATCTCGTCCTCTTACAAATCGCTAAGGATTAGACGACTTTTGGTTGCTTCGCAAAATATCTAAGTACCATCCCCAGAGGTCACTGAAAACAGACATTTCCCCTTAGATTGCCAAGGGCTCTGTTGGTAATCTTTGTTGTTCAAACAGCTTTTAACAGGGAACGCTGTCGTTTGACCTGGGATTCAGAATGAACTTCAGATATCTATCCGATATCTATCAGAAGTCAAATAAAATCTGTTTCAGAAATAGTGATGAACCGCAGATAACGTTTGAGACAGATTCCCAGCAGGAGTCGGTGTCCTCGATATCATTGTCTGATGTGACGTCCGTAGGTCATGGATCGATTCTTTTGTGACCCTATCTAAAGGTGTTTGTATGAATGGGATCTACACATCCTTGACCGTTTCAAATAGAATGGAATTTTTATATGCTAACAGTGTACCTAGTCCTTTCTCTACAGCAGTTATCGACAAAGTTTGTCAATGTCTAAACATTTTTGCAGAATGCGACTTTTACTCAGTCGCAGGGTTTTCCTAACTTTATTTTAGGACTCGACTTCAAACAAACTAACATTTTGCGTCTCATAATTTACTCAACTATTTGATTCTGCATACTTTAGTGAAAGCAGAATAAGAAATTATACATAATCTTAACAGTAAATGTTTACCTTCGTTTTTATTGCGGCGTTGAAAGAAATATATTAAAAATGTTCTTTAGCAGATAAGTAAATTTGGGAAGAGGTCCAATAAAGCGAAATACACAAAAATGGTTATCAAAGACCAAAAAGAGCCATTATATCTTTTTGTCTCACGATTTACTTGAGGACATAGCAGGAAAATAGGGTATTAGTAAGTGCTTATCCAAAATTAAATAGGTAGGTACCCAATAATGTAAACATGAGATTAAAGAGACTGAACGCTCAGGCAAGGCAGAATTGATGGAATCACGAATGGAATATATAAGACGGAGGAATTTCTTTGAAGATAGCCAATATTGGTGAGGAAGTGTGTACTTGATGTAAAGGAAGAAATTAAATGTATCCGCGCTCCCGTTTATCACTTTTGCAAGTACTAAAATGATGATCGTTAGCTTACAGCGACCAAAACATGTTCACTTTGAAGACATCGTTAACTTTAAATGCACTTCAGAATGTTTTTTCATAGATAGGAAAGCTGAATCTTTATGTACTTATATCTTGTACTACATTTTTAAAACGCTACTTTTTCGATGCCATTTTTCCATTAAATCACACTTTAAATTACCTATTTTTGTATCCAATCTTATACTTTTGTTTTTATTTGTGCGTCAAACCTTGTTTGAAGTTAGTATTTCTTTTACAGTTTCAGTTAATAATCCAATTACGAACTAAGTCTGCACCAGAAGAATTTTATTTTAATCCAATACAGACAAAATAGATATGTCATGCCTATGTTAAAAGATTTGTTGCTTGCGCATGGACTGGGTAGGTATTACTACAAATTTTGTTTAGTGTGCATGTCAAACGGAAGTCAAATAGAGAAGGAAAGGATTGAAGTATTTCAAATTGAACAAACCAGACGTCATAATATTCGAAAATAACACAACATCAAGAAACCGTTTCTGAGTTGCAAGTACCTTTGGATTCCAAACTTAATATTGCCTACTTAGATATTTTACTTTAATAAGGATCTTTACTTCAATAAAGGAAGACGGTAACATCCTTATTTTCCTTATTATGATTCGTTTCTCGGGACTTGGTTCTATAACAGTTTATGTTCATGCTTTTAAATTTCAGCCACTTTAAAATCTCCGAATCCTAAATCAAATCAAGTTAGTGTCGTAAATAATGATTCAGAATTCTCTTGGTGGTTATTCATTTCCTGACAAAGGACTATTAAATTTTTATTAACCCCCTCCACATAATGAAAAGTAAGTATATTTAAAATAAGTAATTCCATGGATGAGTAAGATAAATAGTTGTAATATAGAAAAAATAAGAAAATTTAACAAACCACAGGAGAATCGATTGATATATAAGTATCGTTTTATGTCATGTCGGCTAGACAGTTTTTTGTGGAGCCTCAGCTAGTAAGCAATATAATATTATTATTGTGTTGTAGTATGTATCCACTACGTACCTATCGGATTTAATCTAGACTGGCGACAAAATAAAATCTGCTTCTACTCTGTAACGGTTATAATTTGTGTCAGAGGTACTTAATATCTGTACGTGCTCATAAAACATTTAAATTGACAAGAGATGTGAATAAAAATAAGAAATTTTAGTAAATTTTTTGTAGTAGCTCAGTATTGCATTGTGGAAGAACAAATGCTATTTCCGATTTTATGTAAACGGTACTAGTCACATTTCCTTGGAAATTCGGGAAGATTCTGAAATTATTACAGAGACGGTTCCCGTAATCGCAAACTATTGGGAATTGTACCACAAATTGCAAGATTACGTAGAATGAATAAAAGGGAAAAGGTTTAAATTGTAGTTGCAGTTTATCAGGATGATGACAGGGAAATGCTTGTGTTATCTGGGTTACCATAATAGTTAATAATAATTGATCGATTTTTGTATAGGCGGTTAGCATAGCTAGGCCTCCAGGTGGGTGGTACTACTTTAGAGCATAACAATGTGGTTGCAAGTTACTTAGTCTTTTAGGTAGCCTCATAGAGACATAATATTATGTAATTCTAATACCACCGTCATTATTGTGGCGTGGTGTGAGTGCGACTGGTGTGCGCTATATTATGTAGTGGTGTTAATAGCATGGTATATAAAGTACTGTTGGAGTGGTAGATCTCGTCGATGCGATGGAATCCTGCATGCTAAAATTCTGAGCAAGTATTGGAGACAAGGATCTTTATTGATAGATTGAAATAAAGAGCAGTATAGTTAACCTCTATACTAACCAAAGTATTATTATTTCATTTCCCGTTCGATCAATATCTGTTAGCAAGTTTTGCCTCTTGATGTCATCTGGTTCAATCATTCAACTTTGCATTTGAAGACTCAACTATATAATAGCCAAGTTATTAAATACTATCGACTATAGGGCTTTATATTTCTAATTGAACTTTCCTGCGAAGGAAATTGCATTTTTAGACAGAACCGCTTCCGCAGCAATAATTAAAGTTTACTAGTTTGTTAGAATATAACACCAGGAAACGAAACTAATTCAATACAACGCACACACTTTCCAAAACTCTTCGGTAGCAAAGCAAAAACTCAATTTGTCCAGCAGCAAGGTCTAACTACAGTTAAAAATTATCATTTATTGTGGCTGATGAAAAATTGGACGGAAAATATGAAGACTTCTATTTCCTTATAGATCCTATGTAAATAAGTATGACCATTCGCTATAAATAGTGGTCTGGGATTACTGCCACAATCTTCCTTTATTAAATCTTAGTAATATCGCCCACCACGCAATGAAATTTTATGGCGGAGCTCAAATACTTACACATTTATGCTTCACGCATCACTTTTTCACTTAAAATATCTACAGCCCCATTGTGCTACGTATTAACTTTTGAGACGCTAGTCTTTCTTGCAATGTTAACCACTTTCTTCTGTTGAAATTCGGAAGAATGATGCAGAAAGGAATACTTAAAGTGACTTGGGATTTGTAATATCCATCAGTGGATATAATAATCAAACTGCTATCTTCTTCAAGAATATCTGTAGCCATAAAGATTATTGACCGAATGTGCCCAAGATATATAGACCATTCTTTCCTCAGTCGTTCATATTTTAGCACAATTACAAATGTTCCAGAAAACGGGAAAACCCACAAAAAAATTACAAAAAACCTCCATTTCTTTCATTGACAAGATGTCTGAAATACTTATTAAAAAATATATAATTTACACGAATTGTGTTGGAGTGATTTGGTGTGATTTAGTGTGATTGCTAGATTGCATGGAAACAGTTTGTCAAATCACGTACAATAATATTTAGTATAATTTTCTGATGTGATAAGAGGTGCGAGTTGGCTGCGTTCGAGAATTTCTACCTCTTGGAAGGAAAATAGTGAAATTCCGATGACGATAGTTCCTGCCATTTCTCAGGTTTTGACTTTCACTGCTATTAGCACCTGGCAGAAGAGGCTTAGCACAGGACTACCTGAGCAAAGCAGATAAACCGAAATCAATGATTGAATCAATTCTTAATATTTTGGGTCTATATGTAGGTAGCACAATATAGGTAAGTAGCCCGTTTTATCTAGTCCCCATTAGACCTACTACTTATAATATTCTAGCACGGGAAGTTACATGGTCGTTGTAAAATACCATTTCGTCATTGAAGGCTCCTAATCATTAACCTTGTTTTATATAGGGACCCACCATAGGCAGCCTCTGGCTGATACAAGCTTATATAGAACTTGGACTACTGACTCCACGAAAAACAAACTGCTTTTTCCATTTTGCGGAGTAGAAGATTAGTGAAGGCCAAGTTCCGCATTCAGGTACGAGGGTAGCTGTAGGCATTGGATATTGAATCGATCGCGACGGCGATAGTTCTTTGGGCGTTATGCAATTAGAAACATACTTGCTTTTTGCAGAATAACTACATAAGTACAGTAAGTGCCAACATCAAAATTGAGTCATTGAGTCATGTACATGACTCCCATGGAAAACCCACTTTTCTATTTACTATTTAGCACTAAGCATGAGATTTTTAATGCATGTACTTACTGTAATATTTTAAGTATACCTATGTATATATACTATTATAGATGGATTTCCAGGATATAAATTTAAAATGCAAGTTTTGTATATAAGATGGCTATGGAATATGATCAATTAAAACTGCAATAAATAAAACAAGAGTTGTTTGAATACGTTATTAATAGGAGAGCAAGCCTACTTTAGGATATAAAATCAAAGACATGTTTGAAAATTTGGAAACACGGTTAGGCCACAAATTATTTAGTTGTCCTCGAATGCAAGCTAAAATGCCAAGTTTTATGTCCGTAAGACACACATTGTGGGACTATAATGTGTATATACAGGAATATAAGCTCATTAATGGAATATCTGCATGCTGAAGATACTCTACATTATTCCACTACTGCATGACAAGTTTGAAGAACCAATATAGGCTATCCATGTAATTAATTATAACCTAACTAGAGTTAGTAGGTACACATAGAGTATCGATATAGATGCCATTAATGAAATAATTAACCGTATAAGGGAGGATATTACTCACGCATATAAATATGGAATGTAGGTGGAAGAAAAGTGTGCGTGGTGAATAGAGGGAAAGTACTTTTACTTTTATCCTGAAGCCATGGAAGAGAAAGAGGGAAACAAACCTAAAGAGAAAGAAAGCAAGTAAAACACCTGATCCTGCTGAAAGTTATTTGGCATGACTTTGCCCGACTTGACTCCTGTTACTATTACCCACACTTTGAGTTGAGACCCACTGTCTGCTACTTACCAGAAACTTTCAGAATTCATTGCACTTCTCAAGTTATAACTCTGGAAGCACATAAATACATTTATTCAACAGGACAACCAAAAGAACACACGACTCTCACAACCTATGCACTTACTAACCACACAGAAAGCATCTGGATACTTTTTCCCAACTAGATTCTACGAATTAATTATAGGGGTGTTGAGACAAACTTTGCATCCACGCTATGCTGCTACTACCGACTATATACTAGGAACAGACCTGCCAATAATTAAAGTACCTATCAAGAAAATGTTTGTACCCAACTACTATGTAAATATATATCAGTCATGTTGTCCTATGTCTACTTATTTGCATTATCTAAAATTTGTATCAAATAATATAATCAATAGTCATCAGGTTCCTCCCACTACATTTTCAATTTTACAACTCTGTATTGAAAAATATCACTAAATAATGAGTTTAGTATCAAACATCGTTTACCCTGGTCATAGACATGTTTCCAAACCGAGGGGGAGAATATTAGAATAAGAAATTGCCAACCTCAGAGAAGCGACATGTTGCTGTGTACATGTACTGATATGAATGTTAGTTACGACTCGCGACTCTTTAGCATTGTCAAACTATTTGGCAATGCTCCGAAGTCTGAACTGGAGTTGAAGTCAGAATTACATAAAGTAGCTGGAATGGTAAATAAATGTAGAGAAGGAATCGCAACTCAGTGCTGGCTGGCAAAGCTGTGCCACTATTTGAACCTTAGACTGCACCACAATGTTTCATTCTAAGTGAAAGTCATGAAATGAAAGCGAATGTCTTCATAAGAGAAACAGAAAATGAATGTTCAACCATTACGTATTCATTCACTTTATGGTAGCTTCTCCAGGCACGACCGAATTAGACGGTCGGCTACAGAGGACCATTTTATGTAGGTTGAATCTTTGAATCTAAGGCCACTGAGAAAATCAAATTTAAAAAAATCTATATTAGTAACGCGAATTGATTGTAGTGTGGATGGATTTAATTGTGCACATTTTGAAATTGATGTCATCCATCCTGATAAAAATATTTTTAAATTACGGAGACGTGTCATCTATGCATGTTTAGGGGACGGAAAATTCAATGCGCAGGTGAGTATGTAATACAAAATTCAACCGTATTTATTATAAATACTGTGTCCAAGTTTGTTTATTTTAACTTCATTTTACGTTATTACTTGACTTTGTTTATTTATTGAATTAGTCCAATTTTTTATATTTTGATACACAGTCTCGGTACCTGACTGTGATGATTAACATTTTTGGTTGGGTCTAGCGGTAATAGATGGGCCCCTTGAAGTCGATCAACTAATTCGGTCGGATGTGAGTGGGTAGCGATCCCCACAATATTTATGACATGATATATTTACTTGCATTAAAGCTAGGATTTGCAATACGAAAGGATGGTGGAGTTCAATCAAGAACTACATACTCAGTAGAATCAAAAGTAAACAAAGGATGAAAAGCTATAGATTGCAAACAAAATGTGACATGGAATAGCTTTACCATTAAACGGTGGACTATTATATGATGCTACATGTTTAAGCTTATGTATAGGTAATAACAGGCACTTAACAATAAGATAGATAAATTTGTGTTATTGTTCATTAAAACAGAAAATGGACTGGAATAACTGTCAAAGATTAATTTGCAGTATGAATGAACCCGCTGAGTTACTAGTCCTCCAACTTGAGTAAACTTATTTATGAACCAGATGCATTTATGCCTTTTCATCAATACAAGAAGTAAACATTCTAATTTCGAATCACCAAATAACAATGTGCTTAAATTAATAAATTCATGAATCTTCCATGGAATACAGACCGTTACATTTAAGATATTTCAGTTTCGACTCGAAGTTTGTATGATAAGACTCCGACTCATGATATTTAATGCATGGTCAGCTATGAATTAATTTTGGGTATGTTCTAAAATGGCCCGGAAGAAAGCACTGCACCGGGTAAAAGATGTAGTATGAATAGAAAAGTTGAAATGGTGTTACCTCATCATGCGTGGTGTTCCGGGTTGACTCAAGGCAGGATTCGGAGGGATGGGGGCAGGAGGGGCTTCTTGCTCCAGCTGTTGAGCAGCTTTGGCCATTACGTTTTCAATCATTGCTCGTTCCTCAGCACTCAAATGACTTAGATCAACGTCTGGAACCGGAGCTCCGGTACTTACAGGACCAACAACCGAATTCCCACCAGCACCTTGAATAATAAATCATGAATTGTTAGTATAGTAATCATTATGTAAGTAACATGATAATTTTGAATTTTTTGCGTTTGAAATGTGCCATAATGCTCTTTGCCAGACCTTCTTAATGTCCTGTATTTAATGATTATTGACATGAACCACAAAGTGTGGCCACGTAGACAGGAAATTTCAAAGGGATCAGAACGATACGTTTTGCCAAAAAGAGTAAGTAAGCGATAAAAATTCCTGTTCTTTGGCACTTTTACAGCAAATTCTGTGCAAAAATACATAAATAAAATTCACCAGAAAAGATTTTTATAGAGTCCGTTTTTTAAACTCAACGTGGAAAACTTTGGACATAATTTATGTTGCTGCGGCATTCGTAGCTTACATAAATTATTCTTGATATATGCATATATGTGTTATATTATTTCCAGCACTAAATATTGTTATCGCAAAACATAATGCAAAACAATTCCCATTGTCAACTCTGAACGTTAATTCGAGTCGGAGAAAGAAAAGACCCTGGCAGGCATTGTTTTTATTACCTATATAATACCAGTATTTATTCTTAGAAGCACTCAAGTCAATGACTTCTGTCAAAGAACGAAAATAAAAAACAGCTATTTATTAGGTTTATACGGCTAAAGCCACTCAAAATGTTGCATAACCATATGTGCCTATTCCAGAGTGTGGTTTTTGTTAAGCCCGAAACCTTTAAGTTGCACGTATGCATTTCACTTACAAGTAGTGGGATTGCGAAGTTCGCAGCTACTAATTATAATCTTTTAATAGACACATTAGACGGACAGAAAATATAGGCAGCACCTATTATTGTTATTGTAAACCTACTGTTGCATGTTTGTAAATTAGCAATGTGCGAAACTAATAATAAAATGTACGGATTGTAGGTAACTCTAAAGTTTGTTCATTAGCCGAGTAGACGGGAGAAGGACGCACTATTTATGAATGTACATGTTTGCAATTTATCCAACTTTCCACCGCAACAATTTAGGTGTACTCAAACTTTTTACTGTTACATGGTCATAAGAACATTACATAGTGTTACACATACTTTTTATTAGTCTGGAAGTCAATTTAACTCGCATTTAAAGAGTAGTAAACATGTTTAAGGGACGCATATAAGAATAAAACATTTTCACTTGGGCATTAATTTTACATGAGAAATATTTTAAGTAATCTGAAGGTGTAATGAATAAATCTGAGTGAGAAAGTATTCGGTTGTTAGAAATATCTCTTATTGTGTCCTCTAGGCCTGTGTTTGTAGAGGGAAAGCCTTTTTCTGGAAAGTGAGAAAGTTATAAATAAGTATAATAAGGAAAGACGAAGGAGACTAATGTCTGCATAAAGAATCAAGTTGAAGTCTTGGGAGTCTCGTTCTAGTTGCCTTTTGCAGCTCAACTACGCTTACATGTGAACTCTATTCCCAGTTGGAATCAGCGAGGACACACATACCAAATAAGATCTTCGAATCCAAAATTACAGCTCCGAATTTTGATACTATGCTACACTTTCCTCTACTTTGATACTTAGGACGATATGCGTCACGCTCATGCTGTTGCCTCCTCAAACGAACATTATCAGCTTGAAAAACTGTCTGCCATGGGATCTGCCACACTACATTGAATTGAACTTTGGTGTAAGCTTTTTCCTTAATCCACCACTGAAAACCAAACCTTGGAACACCAAAAATTTTCTTTTCTCACCCTAAGTTCCTGTCGCGTATTCTTTCTATAAAGCTACTATTTTCAAGCGAGTTAAATATATTGAACTATAATTGCGTATACACTTGCCTTTGTGTGAATTATCAGTATTAAGGTCACGAGGATCCTATCATAAATATTCATTTGACAGCCAAAATTTGGTAGATGCAGAAATATCAAAAGTAGTTAAAATATCCCCCAAAATAAGGATGGAACTTTTTATGAAATTTAATATAATACGTAAGTATCTAGTGATTCTCCTTCATAACTGCATTCAAACAACAAGCCTGCACCTGCAGTCGTATGGTACGTCTTCTATAATATGTAGTCGTCTATAATTATGTTGTCGTTGTGGTGGTATACCGACTACGACACCTAATTTCCAGTAGAAACCGTCGACCGTCGACTGCGGGCGACTGTAAATTTTAGTCGTTATCAAGAACTTTTGGTGTTATACATTGCTTTAGAATGTCGCCAGTAGTCGACGGAAAATTTTCCCAACTTCTGTTCATTTAACTTTTAACCATTCGAAATCATATTGGGATGACTGGTCAATTATTTTCTGAAATGTACTAAGGAGGTCTGTAGATTGATCCCGTTGTGTTGTAGTTGTAAATCTGTTGACAGAAATCAGACCGTACACAGCGTCAACTAGTCAGCTCCCTGTCAAACTGATTATGACACCGTATAAATATGCCATAAGAGAGCGACCGAGTTGATTCGATTCACCTTGAGTATTATTTTTTTTCTCTAAAACTCATCCTCACGGAGATCATTAGGTTGCTGGATAACATACCTACAATTATGTTTCCGTATGGGTAAATTTTATCACAATAATATGATGAATAAAATTTGTAGTTCCTCCCTCCACAACGACAAAATTAGGAAGAAATTGTACCACGTCAACGGGTTCAAGAAATTGATCCACCTGTACATAAGTAGAAGGTACAACATTTGTATTTTACATGGATCAATAGAATCCTACAGGAAATAAGCTGATTTCAATCCTTTGAATTTGAGCACTTTACGTGGAATTTGCATGAATTCAGAATTTTCAAAATAGTCATAATAAAACAATACTGAGAAATGGCTTGTTTTGAAATACAAAGCGGAAACCCATGCTACATGAAAGGACTTAGATCTTTAGGATACCAACAAAGCAGAGTTTAGATAAATCTGAGGGCGAATAAAGTGCTTCATAAATAGGAAGTAAAAAGCACTATGGATAATATTTATAACGTGTAGTGATTAATCATTGAGGATTTTCAAACTTGACAGCATGTGGCTATATACCCGAATAAAATTTTCAAATTTAATATTGCCAAAGTGGTATTTGATTAAAGTTCCCATTTTGATAAAATAATCGGCAAACGTTTTGCAAGCATTAAAATAAGAGATTGAAAATAAAATATTTAAGTACAAATTTTGTGTGCTAAAGTCCTAAAAGTGATACTAGTCTAAAATCCTTTAAGGAAACCACATGAAGTAGTATCCGCCTTTTATTATTTAGCAAAGCTGGCTCATTGATTTTCAAACAATGGATGACTGAAAGACGCTGTGAATTACAGAAGAAGTAATTTCATTGGAAAATGTGAAAAGCTGGCTTTTTATCTTACAGACAAAAGGGAAGAAAAAATATTGTTGAAACATTCACAAATACTCAGCAGGTACCTACCTATGGGAGAGAATAAAAGGGACAAATCTTTTGACATGTGAAAGAAACGTTTGTTTATAAGAATCTTAGTTATGGCTGTTGTGAGTGAATACAAATATCTGCAGAATTGAATGTCATCTGAGAATTATAATGACTAAACGTAAGTAGTAGTGGCATAATGCGAGTGCTAACTGCTAATACTCATTTGATGGTTTGAATAGAAGAGGTGAATGGGGATGCTGAGTTGCCTCACAATAGAAAGTGCTTATTGGCGGATTCAAAGGTCCTTCCTTTCCCATTCAACTGTTTAAATGATTGGATTGTAAAAATCATTACATTACAAAAGTTTCATTTCATTTAGAGAGGGTTTTGTAGGCACTAAACTGAGGCAAATGGAAGGTAGGGACACATGTCCGCAGATTTGATGACACTAGTTTTCTTTTTAATTTGGGAAAATCTTCTTATAATCTTTTGTGCGGACCGAAGGCTGCGATACTCCAGACTCCATGAAAGGCTTATTAAGTACGTCGTATAGACACTCTTAATCTTTCCGAAGAATACTTTCTAGTGCTGTTAAAGGGAAAAGAAGTCGTCAATAGGACTCCATTTCCTGCTAAGCATTCCATTCTAACAAGTTGGATTTCTCTAACTACAGACTAATACGTGACGATGCATTTATACATATAATAGCTCGAGAGTAGTAAGTAGCTCTTTGCCAACTACTCTCATGATAAGCACCTTATTGTTACCATTCTCACGACGAGAGGCAGGATACTCTTGAATAGAACTGGGAATTCTGTCCTTTTAATGCATATCCAATCCTTGCATTTTGCCAAAGTTCTAAAGAATCACTCTTGACACTGGACAGTGAAGTAGGTCGAATGGACCAAATTATGAACTTGCAAACGAATTTATTTTATGGGATACTTTAGCTTTGTTTTTGAGGCTACTCAACGGACAGCTAAATATTTTTCGAATCACCCAATTATTTCTTGTCGTGGAAAGTACTTCTTTTAGCAAATGGAAACCATAGAAAAGATCCCATATATTTTATTAAACTTTTTATGAATGTCATGAAGGTTATTGCTAAAGATGTTCCGATTCCCAAGAAACCGACAATTTTTGTCACAAAAACAGTCTGGGTTTTTTACTGCAATTTTAAACGTTTTTGGCGAAAGGCTAAGCTTTATTTAGTAACTACTTTTTGTTCTGAGAGTCCAGTGTTCAGGAGAGAAAGTCAGTAGAAACGCAAGAGTAGGGCTTTCTAGCTAAGTACTATGAAAAGTGCAATTGCAATGGTCAAATGAGTTTAGTTACTCGCCATTCTAATATTTGCTCGTAAATTCCTGTTGAAATGTGCAGCAGAATGACATTTCATTTGTACGTACAATAAATTAGGTACTTATGTAGTATGTAGGGGTAGATAACTCGGACCTTAAGTATGCAATTAACTGCATTCTGCTACATAATACTGACTTGTATAGCCGTTGTCGGTTGGAATCAACGTCGAAATAAATATAAATGACCTATGAGGATTGTCCTAGATAACAAACCATGATCATGAGTTCTTTTAACACAGCGTGAGCTTACCTACTTCCACACTCGATATTCTTAATGACACATTTTCCCTATTTCATGTATACACTTAGTCAGCTACCTTGGTATTCTGCCTCAACAACTTGAACTATTTGTAGAGTCAGTAGGCATATCGTGATCATGAATGAGAGTAGCTCTTGGAAGTTACTTGTGTATTTTAATTCGGCTAAGTTGGCCACAAAGAAACATCTGCAATGAGAATTTCGTTGAAGAGGCAGAGAGCTGATTGTGAGTTTAGAATATTGATAGGCGAGAAGAAAAAGAGAACAAAGTCTTAACTACTAATTGTAAGTTTGAGAAGGAATCTAGTAAATTACGCTAAGAAATTGGAAGGGGGGGATCATTAGGTTGAAAGTAAAAAGACAAAGGTGGGATGAGCGTAATTACTCGAAAGCTCTCCAGGGAAGACTCAACTCAAACGCTCAATAGTTTACTACGGCATAGTAACATGAAACCGCCGACTCCAGTTAGATACATGCATATCCATGTATATGTCGAAGCCATTGTTAAACCAGCCGTACTACCTAACTACTTGCTTTATTATTTCCAAACTTTCTCCCTCTTTCTGGGATTATTTATTTTCAAATCAAATAAGTCTTCTCATAACTTCAACAGAATTACCTACCTAACTACGTAAACAACTATAATAAACCGTATCTAACGGCATTTAACGATGCAAGGAGCGGATATAGTGAGTTTGTCGTGTCCTGTCACGTGTCATTTCACATCGAGAAGGACACAGCTATCACCTTGAATTTGAAAGTGAATCAGATGTCAATTCTGTCTTCTCCTGTGTCAAACGACAATATCGCGTGCAGTATAGACACTGCGATATTATATCTTCCTGGTGAAACAGAGTCACTGAACAATTATTTAAATTAGCATCCATCAGTTAATAATTTCGATTTCGCTTGACAATACAGTGATTTATGTAGCATAAGTCATTGTTCTATTCTAAAAGGTAATGTTAAGCATTTTAAGTTCTACTCAGCAAAGTCATTAGACTGGATTTTATTCTGCCTCTGACATATGCATTTATGCACATTGAATTCGTAGACTTCATCCCTGTACTATAATAGCAAATAGGGCAGCAGTCAATGCTGATTAAAGAAAAATCGAAACGTGGCATGCAATTGTGGAATGGTGTAGCTATATGATCAACATTAACTGCAACGCTAACAAGACAGACAGAGCATTAAAACGACACAAAATCGACTAGTAAATTCTCACAACTACTGGCTTGGCTACCCGGCCTAATAAGAGCCCTTTACACAAAATGGTGCTAATAATTTACTTGCAAACCTAAGTACGGTAATAATAATGTAACTAATAGATTATGACATTTAAGTCCCTGTCTAACATATGCAAGTAAGAAAATTGAAAAAGTGTTTACAAAATGTGAATTTCAGTAACCCACCCTCTACTAAATGTCTCATTTAAATTGCAGCCTTTAACAATGGCACTCAGAATCTTATCTGCCTCTTATTGTGAAAACGGCTAAATCTATAACAATCCTCCGCTAATAACATTTTTTCAAAATATTTTGACATTTTTGAGACATTTTTATTGAAAGAAGGGTGGGTTTCAGCATCTATAAAGAAAAGAACGCGCTCAAGAAAGACCCAATCACATTTGATGAAAATGGGCCAGAAAGTTATCTGCGTTGCTTTCTATGAATTAACACAGCCACATAATAAATAGTAAAATATGATTGTTTTCGTTGGTTGCTACAAGCCGAGCCAAGCTTCGTTTATTGCTGATTTGCGAATTCTAAATGCAAAAAACATCACTACGCGCAACCGTCAATCAGTCACGTAATCAAGAAACTGCTATTCACGGAGGTGGTACGGAATTTGGAATTAATGCGAAGACAGCATCATCAAAAAAGTTGTAAGGTGTGTCGTTATCCGTAAATTAAAGTATTAAATATTCTCATGAACAATTATATATCACAGTTATATTCATGAAGAAATAATTATGTTTTGTAAATCTTAATATTATAGATATATTCAGGTTTGCCAATTCGCACATTATTTGACGTGTACTTTTGTTAGTTTTTCACCTTGGATTTTGTTTCTAGTATTCATACCAAAATGGTAAGTATTTACGTGTACATAGTTCCAACAAGACTGTATCGAAGGAAAGCACTTTCCCTGGAAACCCAAAAAATGAGATTTTCTATACTAAACATTTTGTAGGTGGCTTAAAAATTGAAAAACCAAGTAAATATGATAAAACTGTCTAACGTTTCCCTTTTGAACTTTAAAGACACCAAAAATGTTGCGCCTAATGGCAGATTTTAAATTGAGTTCAGTGCAATTTATTGATTTAGGTCAGGAAAATCGAGTATTGAGATCATTAAAAACGTCTCTAGAGCACAATCCAAAAAGTTTCGCAATTAGTGAAGCCCATAGGCTAGGCACATTTGCTCTTCTACTTGAGATTATAAAGTGGTACGGTTTTTTACTTGTGACTAAAAGTTGAACGAAACAATGACATCCATTCCATATTGTGGTGAGATATTTTGATATGACTTGATTCCTACATTAAGGAATATTATTTTGCTATATTTCACTATATTTTCTGGTAGCCTCTCAAAATGGCGGCGTAATGGTGGCGTTAATGTTAATATGTAGGTATCTCCTTAAATGTTGATGGGATTTCTGTGATGCTACGCTGCTGCGCTTTAAATCCTGTGGTTCTTGAGACATTTGTTAATAATAATGTGGAGGGATCATTATAATATGTGCATGACTTAGTCACGCAGGAAGAATATGCATACATAAGTGTCTATAGTGATGTTGCTTTTTGGTTTGGCGCATAATATAAGTTATGGAGGTGGATTTTCTTTTGATAAGTTGGTATAATTTGTTATATTATTAGACTAGTGTCACGTAAATTAGATGATGCAACGTGCATTTGATATGCACAATAGAATCTATCTTTCCGTCTGTCTCGTCACTCGGCAGACGTCCATAGAATAGGAAACTAAGCGTGCTCTAAAAGCTGTATATGTGTAGAGCAATCCTCAATTCCATTTGGAGAATGCTTTTGTATTTGTGCCAACTCAACCCACTCTTGCAGATAATATGCAAAGAAAGGAAGACGAGACGTGAGCGAATTATGCTCCGAGAATGAGTTCGTGTATTGCAAAGGCATTATTGTATGAGGAGTAGTTGAAGCGTTCACGCCGAATTCTTCACATTCAGTTTCTACTGGAGTGAAATGAGAGAGATGGAAGAATGTTGTCAATTACTTAGAGAAACGTTTCTGATCTTGTCTCTCTGCTTGGGATCCCGAATGTCAATTCTGAAAGAACGCAAACGTTACATTGTCAGACGAAGGTATTTTAAAGTGCGCACTCGACTCTCTCGTCCTAATTATTATGCAGCACCCAATCTTCTACTCACTCCACTTGTCATATTGTTCGGAGAGTCATTAACGACTTCAGTCCACAATCCACATAAGCTTACTCCATAATATTATTCCTTAATTTTCATTGCAAACAATCAATTATTATTTGCTATTGGTGTCCCCTCCACACAAATTAATTCTATGTGTCCTTACCACACATTCTTTTTGCAATCCCCACATAAGAACTATCATCAACTTTCTTTCCAAAAATTACTTCATTAGGACTTTGCAATCCTGACTTGTATTGTAAATACCTTATTCACTCATCGCAACAACATCCTCAGGAACGGTAAACCAGTGCAATCTACTACACCCAAGTTCCAGACACTGCATGGCTTTGGCACATTTTTTTCCGTTTCGCCAAATGTCTATATGCTCTCACAAATATGTACTATAGACTAGTCCATGTAATTAATTAAAGCAATTATATGGATATTATATATTTTAGCATTTCTATTTACTCATAATTATTTATTCACATTATAGTCCCCGTTGTTGTGAATTACCATTTTCTATTTTCGTTTAGTATTTTAGCTATTGTTGACGATCTTCCCAAATGTCCAAGACTAAATATCTCGTCCATGTATATTTTAATTATTACAGATATGTTATTTGGTTATGATAAACTTTTGGTGAAATGTAAAATTCTAAGTATGTCTGAGACTCGGAGATTTGGTGTAGTCTTTAAGAATTATAAATGTCAAAAGTTCATTAGCAAAAATAGAATTGAGAAGAAAACGGAGATGGAGGTTAACGTTTCCTTAATTCAAAGAGCAGGTAATAAATAAGAGTGTAGGTGGACACGTGATGAGTTAGCAAATACTTAGGAAGCAATGTCTTTGAGTGCTGACACACATCTTTGTTCACACAAAGCAGACATTGCGAACAATGAGGACAATTAGTGAGACAGAAAACATAATAATGTGTGCTGTTTGTTTTGCCTCTCTCTCTATCCACTTTAATGTTTGTGCAGCACGCTTGCACAATACAATAACACTATTCATCAGAACATGGCTCTAATCTACTTATGGAGTTCGGAGAATACCAGATTGCATCACTCCCACTCCAGAAGTCACCTTTAAATACGTACGTACTCGAATACTTATGACAGTTTGAAGTCAACAAAACAGAAAGGGAGATTTGCCTCCTCTCGCAGTTTTCTCTTTCCTGTATACTGGTTGTTGCCCAACCATATTCTGGCTACCACCTAACACTCTTACTGGCTTAAAACCATAATACTACTTATCATTCTCCACAACCCGTCTCCAACACTGTTACAAGAATTTTTTCAATTACCACAATATCTGGTAACAGGATACTTAAATATGAATGGCTACCTGAAGTGGTGAAAGCCGAATAACTAGAAAGTTAATACTTTCCCCAATTCTTTGCAAAAATCAATATTTTCTATTCATTTACTATCTTTTCTTTATTGTCTAACGACACTGATACTAATTTATTACCAAATAATACGGAGTTAATGTTGAAATGTACATAATTGTACGACGGATAATGTTTTTGTCATCAACAACAAAAAGTTATATGATAAAATATTCTGTTACACAAATGAAAGAAATTAAAATTAAGTCTGAAAAGTGTTAAACTTGGCACAAAAGTTTTGAAATATTTAATTATGCCTATACGTAACGTATGACCGAACAACAAAATTCTGTAAGTATTTTCTACACGCATCACTCAATCTTGAAATCATTGACTAACATGGAAAATTCAAAGGAATCAAATAAACCACTTGTAAACAGGAATACGCATTTCTATTGCATTTGTTGATAATCAAGAATGTATTAAGGGGAGAAACGCGACTGACGACAACATTTTGCATATGAAAAATGGAAAAAGCAATTTAATACTTGTCTGGTCGACCAGAAGGGACTCAAATATCTAAAGTATGTGTCTTAACTAGTTATGTGTGCATAAGTATTGCATTTCCAACTTGTCTATACTCTGAAGCATTTACATACTACTACTATTAAGAGTGTACTAAAGCCATAGAATATTTATTGTTTATTGTCTATGTACTCAGTTGACAATGTATTTGTAGTATATGGTAATATGTTCTGTGTGCGTGGTGGAGTTATTGAATTACGATGTCTGTTCACCGGTTCGGATACTCCTACATTAATGCATAAAATATCCAACAGTAAGTAAGTTAGGACTAAGAAGAAAACTGACGTGACGCTAATGTCCCTTCCGAACTTTCCTTTTCTTTCTTGCACAAACCAGGTACAGAAACGCGAATTACAGATAAAGTAACTCAATTGATTTATTTCGAATAATTTCTAAAACCAAGAATTCATATGTGGATCATTCTGTATGGACAATAGTCGATAATCTTGCTGTTTACAAAAAAGTGTGTTTGTATAGAATGATTATTATACCCACGCAAATCATTGTTACTCTATGAATAACAACTGACTATGTATATAGTAGAGTAAATTGGCATAAAGAATAGTTATTAGGTGTCTACCCGGTTATTTTGTGCGATATTCATAAGTCTTAAGTACCGATTTGATAGCATTATGATCCAAAGCACGCAGTATTATTTATTATTTATAAGATCTTCTCTCGTTAATCTGTAGCTGGCAATGTAACTTTATCATAAATTGGTGACAGCAAGGTTTATAGCTAAATAAATAATGTGTAGGCCGTTTTAGGTCAAAGATTATCGGTGGATGTAAGTAGGACTGAGTGGAAAGTTATAGAAAGTTGATGAAGATTGGACGAATATAGAGGTATACGTAGCTCAGTGGAGGGAAAGTTGCAAAATGGCAGTGACTGCTGAGAGTCTTGACTTCTGGAGAACATGTCTAGCGTATTTCTAGACTCACAAGTCAGACAGACATGCAAGCGAAACGGGATTTCTGAACTCTCTTCCGTTTAGAAGTATTTCTAGGGATGAATAACTCGGAAGTTGAATGGAAGCTATAGTTTCAACGATATGCGCTGGCTGTGCAAGGCTGTAAGTAGTTCAGATGGAAGATAGAGCAGAGTCAGGAAGACCAGGACAGTGGTGGATGCCTCCAGAAAACTCCCTTGTCTCTACTTTAACTATCTCAGAGTTGAATGAGACTCTTTGGCTCAATATCTCACAGCCTTTCATGCAAGAGAAAGCAAGTCAGGTTTGGACAGTCTTCCAACCAAACATAACCAGACACTTTTGCCAGGAGGAATTATACATCGCCAACAAAATGTAGACACATCATCCAGGCTCCCAATGAATACCTTAACCTCGGACTATGCAACGAAAACATCCCTAATATACGTACTCTATTGATTTTTTATTTTAAATATAGACTGCACGTTTAAAAAATGTCATAAATGTATAAATAGCCCACACAGAAATAAATGGAGCACTAAAAAACAAATTTGATGTCACATCTTTGTTGTGCGGTGCAATTTGATCCTAGCACAAAAATAAAGTTAGAAAACACTTTCTATTTATATATGCAAGATTGTAATTTCAAACTATATATAGAAACGGGTGTGGGAAAGCCTGGATGTAGTAGTGGAAAAAGCAAATAAGTAGTTTGTATGTGAACATGTAGAGGACACGCGTCTGTGATATAATATGAGTTAAATATAGTGTGTAGAATAATATTAAGATATCTGCATTAGAGAGTGTGTACATATGTAGGGACATGGAGAGAAGTGTTTTATTCCAGTTGCTTTAGTTTACGTTTCTGTATTCCTCACGGAGGGGGGATATTATTTGTAGTAGGCGTATGGTTAACGTGAGTATTTAGTAGTAGAGACTCCTGTGTGCATATAGTAGAAAGAATGTATGTATAGGAGAATGAAAATATCTGGTGGTGCAAGTGCCAGAACTGAACGAGTCCAGTGGGATGGGCAGAAGCAGAGAAAAGAAAAAGCCACTCGGCGTCTTCAATTCGCTTTATAAAACTCTAAATTTTGAAACAAATAAGTTAGAGAAAGAAGGAAGCTGGTGTTCGAGGAAAGGGAAGAGCAGGAGGAAATGGATCGATACCTACTTCTGCTTACTACGAGACTACTACACATACACTCACACTTACTCAACTTTCTACTACGGGTTATGTTATGGCCACTCTCATTCTCAAATAAATAGCCCATAGTATAACCCTATTTGTAGACTTTGTAGTAGCGTAATACTCCACCAGATATAAGCCAGAACACTTAAAACCATTTATAGAACAGAATAAAATATATATGTATATAGCAGAGAGAAAGTCTTCTAATGTCCGTAGTTCATTCCTACTGGTAGCTCCGATAGTTCTTGGCTGGGATAAATATTAACTCATGCGATGTGAATGCGATGCTGGAGTTGTAGACTCACCAAGCCTCACTTTCTCCTCGCCAATTCAATATCTAGTCATTTGCACTAAGGCATACCTAAATATCTTATAACCACCACTGCCATTATGACAATGGCCACACACTGCAATTTATTACTTGTTTATATTTCATTGCTACGCTACCTACCCCTCAACTAATACCCAAAAGGCATAGGCACCTACTCTGAGCAATTAGTAACCTGACCACTCACCCTCACAATATTATTACACCTTCGCAAATTAATTGCATATGACTTAATTCAAACATTTTATAGATACTGTGCAAGTGAAAACTATAAAGTCTCACCTTAGTACATGAAAACCTTCAAATTGTGTTGTGCTACGCATAATCCTAGCATCGCCCCATATCCATCAACTTGCTATTTAGTTTTGGCATTAGGGCTCAGAAGTACCAACAATGTGGGAGTGTTTGGTGTCGATAAAGCGAGATCCTTATGAAATCTACACACTAAAGTGAAGGCATGTCCGTCTAAATTACACTTGTTTTTGCATCCAATATTTCCCAAGAACTTATGGATTAAATCCGAGGATTTACGACACCAATAGGTACATCATTAATCCTTCAGATGGCTATTGTCCGTACAGTCGTTAGTTCTCTCTTGGTAGATTTAAGCACCTAATTTTTCTTTTCGGGTGAAGCTAATTAAATTACGGACGCATAGCCGCCGCCGTGAAACTATTGTCTCCCTCCGTTTGTGCTTCTCTTCATTCAAATTATTTAATAGACAGATTCAGGTCACAAAACAGCCAAACTTCAAAAACAGTGCCTTACTAAGGGTCTCTGAATAATCTATACAACTTCTTACCAACTATTAGGAACACGTTATCATCGACCCGTTTCAATTCTCTCAACCTGAAAACGGTGTGCATGAGAAACCCATTTCCTGAGGAATTTCAAATTGAAGAACCCATTAACCTTAGATAATAAAAGTCGCATAAACATTTTACAGCCAAGTCAAGTTGAAACTTGAACTATTTTCAAAGCCTCAATATAATCTACAGATATTTTACAAATACTCAACTTTCACTTATAAGTCAAAATCATTGACTTGATACTTTCCATAACTGGGAATTTCAGGATTTCTAATTTGTAAAATTGCGAACCAATACTTTTAATAACATCAATCTATTCATTTCCAAAAATACTTTCAATCAGGCAAGACACTCAATTCCCAATCAGGGTCAGGGTCTTAGAATTATGACAAAATTAGGTTCATATCAGTATTTGCGATGATTTTCACTTTTATATTATATTATCATCATCCAATATATCCAATTGCACAAATATTATTGTAATTGGTAGCCAAAAACTTTTAATTTCATTGACTCCCTTGGTAGAACATAAGCTGCTAACATGAGACACTCCGATTTAGAAGAAAAAATAAGTAATTAGTAAGTTATTAGCTGATAACTGAGATACTTAGAATGAAAATTTCAAATTTTGCTACATATTTCACATTAAAGAGTTTAGCCAATATATACATATCTTTGCTTAAGAAAACATTGCTGAACAAACCTTTATTCATGTACCAGTAAATGTACATTTTGAGAGACAAGTTTTATAGCCGAGTGTTAAAAACTTGTTTGCTAAATATTTACTTAACTCTTCCAACATCAAAAATTTAAAGGATTGGTAACCTCTGTATATTTGTGATATAATAATTTAGAAAGTTGGTATTCATCTAGTGCATTTGGCTGAATGCCTAGGATTATCGATTATGCAACACAGGTAAGTAGTCACACGCAAATACAGCAAGCAATTTAGAAAACACGAATTGTGACTTTGGAGTGCACGAATGAACGGGTATCTGTTCACGGTGAAGTAGAAAGAGAAAAAGGAGCTCGATCCCAGCTCTCGCTCCCAAGTTACTGAGTTCATTTGCCTATGCAGGATTATTGTTACAGCGTTACACGTTACCCACAGAGAGAAGATTGCAATTTTGAGGCAATGAGGTAACACCACACCAGGTAATGCAGATATTTTGCACAGTAATTGGAAAGTTGCTCATCTTGCAATGACACAAATGCCATGAAATAATGACGCAAGATTGAGTCTGTCTGATCTGAAGGATTAATGAATTGCTCCATCATTAGCGGTGCTACCAGTCTCTGCAGAACTGAATTTCGAGAGTTAACTCAAATTTTGGATGAATGTGCTAAATACAATCGGAAGCGTGTTAAGTAGTCCGAAGACTCAGTTAGACACGCTGAGAAGACAGGAAAAGCATTTCCGACCACCAAGGTTGAGCTAACTGGATGAGTCCCGGGAACGATTTCCTGTTTGGGTTTCATCTTCCCACTTACTTTCTCCATCAAATCTGAAATAGCTTTATATCTGTAGTGCTTGGAACTAATCCTAAGCAGACAATTCTCTCCTCCTACCCTCTTGCCTATATCTCTGTCTCAAAATAATAGATGACACATTTCATATCCGAAATCCCGCATTCTACTCCCACCCACTCGTTTATCATTAGTGCAACTCCAAGTGAATTCGAGGAAAACCAACGGCACTCCCTTCCCGACAGACAGAAATAGATTCAAGAGAAAGAAACTTACTTGGAGGTCTCGGTTGTCCAGGAAATTGTTGTCCGTGACCGGGAGCACGTGGGCGCATACCCATCGCAGGGCTCATGGAAGGTGAAGGTGCAGCCGAGTGTGGCGGCCCCATCTGGGGAGGGCCCATTTGAGGAGGCCCCATTTGAGGAGGCCCCATTTGGGGAGGGCCCATCTGAGGAGGTCCCATTTGAGGAGCTCCAGGCACATTGCCCTGCATGTTTTGTCCCGGCCCAGGTCCCTGAGACATCCCCGGAGGTCTCATTCCAGGTCCCTGTTGTTGTTGTTGTTGGGGTCCCGGTCCTGGTTGCATTCCTCTTGGCATGTGTGCTGGTTGAGGCCCATTGAATCGATGGGGAGCACCAGGTCCTCCCATGGGTCGTGGTGGACCCCCGAAATTCGGAGGGCCGGCGCCCCGAGCCACACCGGGACTTGGTCTCGGCCCACTGAATTGAGGAGGGCCACTCCCGTAGGGTCGAGGCCCCCCTCCAGGACCTTGAGGACCCCCTGGACGAGCCTGTGGAAAGCCACCCATTGGCCGGACTGATTGTTGCTGCTGCGGCATGCCGCCATGTGCTTGTTGTTGTTGCTGTTGCTGCTGCTGCTCCTCCGTCCCCATGATGGTGTTTAGCATTTTACTGGCAAAGTTGAACATCTTGACGTCTGGATTCCTTCTGGGGACACCACAACACGAGAAAAACTGTGCTCGAAGTTCTTACACTGAAACACAGTGCGGTTCTTTGGTCTGCGGCTGATTTGTCGATTAGGTAGCGTGTACCTACATCATCTGTGAGATTGTATCGTAATTTTATAAATGGTGATGATTGTATTAACTGATGTGTCACGAACGTCTCCACATTTGGTAGCAGTCCCCACAGTTCAAGACGGTATAGTTGTGGTAGGTAGCCTAACTATTTGTGAAAATGAGTAGTTTAAACGTTAAACATGTATGTATGTATATTTAATTATGTGATGTAGTTGATGAGTTGCTAATACTTATGACTTAGCTATTGAAGAAGTACCTATATTGTTAAGAATATGTATTATATGTACCTAATTGAATAGTAGACGTTAATGTAGCAGTGATGTAATAGTATTAGTAGCAGTGAGTAGTGGTTTCCTAATTCGACGGCCCATAATAATTCCTGATTATTATGTGGACTCCTGTTAGTTAGTATTAGTTAGTGTGTTCACTGAAATCGCGGACGTGTGGAAAGAATAACTGGCTGCGACTGTTCAAAGGTTGAAGGGAGGATGGCTACTCATCCAGGTGCCCTGTTGGCAGGCCAAGGAGGACCAGTGCCACTCATGTTACATGAGGCACTTCTGGGATTCCTGCCACGAGTCTCTCCAGTTGGCAAGGCACGACGGCGGAGATGAAGAGACCAGCCAAGAGCACATCCTCACGATTCCATCGTTGAACCACACTGTGCAGAGTCTGGTCAGTGGCACATGAGAAAATCTGCAAGAAATCTTTTGGCGCATGGCTCTCTCGTCACATCAGACTACACAAGACCTAACAAAGCATCAAAGAAGCATATTTTGTCCATTATAACATCCTACACTCCAGCGGATCTGAATAGAGCTCGCCCCAGGCCACTATTGATTCCGGCCCCGCACGACCCCGCCCGAACTCTCGGCTCAAGTCTCCCGACAAACACCGAGAAACCGAGACGTCGCCTCCTTCGTCCCATTTTGTCGGCTACGAAAGTCCATCCTTTCCCCGATCTGATCGATACGAACGTAGCCGACTAGGAGGAGCCCAACTTTTCCCACTCCCGACAAAATCCCCGAACACTGCGAACACATCAGGAGAAAAGTCAGCGTAAAAGGTTTTGGCTTTGTACTCGTCCACTCATTGATGCGGCTCTTTCGTCCAATGACTTTTATGGTTACAGCTCAAACCTCTACTTCCTACACAAAAAGATCACTCGCTCGGTGTACCCCTTCACATGCTTTCATTATCGCAATATAACATCTGACTAAATTGCATAAAATATAAATTAGCATTGCAAGGGTACTTAATATATTTGTGTGTCCAAGGACTCTTTTGAGGGGCGACAACCCCAATGCCCCACCGCCCTATACGCCAAAGGTTCTTAAGCAATGCTCGCACTACTCGAGCGACTTGTCTCACTCTCTGTGCTCCCTGCCGCAATGACACTCTCTACATCAAATTCCATTATTATACTTTCCTTTTATCTCCTCGGCTGCTTTCTCCGTCCTTTGGAACCTGAAAAATATTCCCCCCTTCCCTAGGAGATCCGCAACCCGCCGACGTCCTTCTCTCTCTATACATACTAAACATAAAGTAGTAACTCAGTCCAATTACGATCTTGCGTCAGGGCTATAGCCACCAACCCGTCTGTCTGGATACGCCGACGACCCACTCGACTCTGCTGCATACAATTCGCATAATTCCTATATTCGTCTTTATGTTATGTCACAACAGAACTATGAAAACGGGTTCTATTTCCACCAAACTTTTCCCTCTGCTGCACTCGTGCACACTAACCACCTCCCTAATCAATCTCCTCATCTGTTCCTTCTTCCTCGTGGGCCCTATTTTCTGTTTTTAAATACTACTACTATCTCCAAATTACTCCACAATGCTCATGCTCATGAGACTCATCAGTCCTTCTCTTAACACCTTCGTCCTCGACCTTGTCAATCATTGTATTAGACTTACACAATAATACCCTTATACTAATAATACAATCTATTTTTATCTCCGTCCTAATCCCATTCCTTCATCCTCCCATCATCAACCATTTCTTACGAGGCAACAATTACAGGCAAGTAGTAGCTACAACTTCTACAACGAATAAGATGGTTTCAACACTCGAAATCTTAATGACACCCATGTTTGTAATTTACTTCCTAGCCTATACTCGTTTTTAAAAGGCTGTTTCAGGATTTGATAACTTCTAAAATATTAAGGTGGAAATACATTAATCATCAAATCATCATGGAATAAAGACATCGCACTCAGATTTTCTCCTGATTACAATAGTAGTAATTTATTATTTTGGGGAAATTGTCAATAGTATTTAAAAAAGTAAGAATGGATTTTGTGTCGAAAAAATGTGTATGTTATTGTAAAAAATTGAAATTATCATGGTTGTCATTTGAAAGTTATTTAAATTACATGTAATATAAACTTTGGATAGCTAAGTTGCTATTTACGCTGGAAATGGAAAAGACATGGGAAGTATAATGTAAAGAAATCAATTTAGCAGAGTTAGAAAAAAGATAAACGATTTACTCAAGTTTCTTTCAGGGGTATCTAGATCGGCTTATCTCCAATACCAATTTGTACAATAGGGCTGTACTTACATATAGTGGCACCATAAATCATGGAATAATATTGATAGATATTAAAACTGGAGTAGTAGGGAGCAATAAGTTGTTCGCTCGCCTTCTTGTGGTGTTGGGCTCCTTCGGAGCAGTGAAATGATATTCCATGTCGGAAAAGCCGAGAATGAACGAATAGAGCCGGAGAAAGCCGCTTTCCCCTATTTCTCGGGTCTGTGACAGTTTGATGTGTACCTGCTGTTGGAATTGAGTCTTATTGTTGAATATCATTTGAAGCAGCGACACTTTCCTCTCTGCTCCTCTAAATGAAAGTGCTTGTTGGTATTTAGACCCAAATTGCAGAACATATGACTTTTAACACCACGACCACTGTCCCTCAAACAAATCGTGGTGCCACTGCCAATGGCTCACAATCACATTCCCCACTCAAGACTGCCAATACTCCCAAGAGCTCTATGTCCCTGCAATTCAAAGATGGATTCAACAATCATTTCTCCCAAACCCCGACAAACTCATTGGACACTAATAGCAGTACTGCTACAAGAGACACTATTTTGGTCCTTTTCACTCTAACTATTATCTCTGTTATGTTATTTTTCACACTCTACTTTTGGAGAAAGCATAGAGATCGACCTCTGGCTACCTTATACAAGTATGTAACAAATTTTATTTATACTATCAAAAGAAATAAATTTCTCCATACCCACATTATAATATTCTCAATTTATATTTAAGGGCTATAAATTAATAAATTTTATGGCTGATAAAAATATATTTTTCACAGACTGGAAGAATATCGATATTCTCGTCTGAGCCAAAATGAGATGGAAGTAGACAGCGTAGTTTTCTACAGTGACACGCTTTCTCCAGAACAACCGCTAACTGAACATGTTTGTAGTGACGCTGATAACGTATGCTTTTAATTTTACTACGTTAATATAAATACCTATTAACCACATTACCAATTCCAGAATGATATAAACTTATTTTAATAGAGTTCTGATATAGGATTTAAATTTTTAATGGTAGGCCAACGTTTCGTATTTAAAAAATATATTAGGATATATCACCCTTGAAGTAGTCGTAATGCACACAAAGATAATGATTTGTAGTTGAATTGAATACAATTTAAGCT